>OMNM01048595.1:0-26207 GCA_900302745.1 Parablennius parvicornis
CCACCCTCTCCAGAAAAACACATCCTGGAGCCTCCTCTCACAAGAAGTGGCCTCGTCAGTGGCGGGGCGATTACTACAACAGGAATCACAGCTGTCGAGGCAACACTTCCATTTTAATTCAGATAATTACGCCGGCCAAACGAAGTGTTAGTAGTAAATCTCTTACTCACTAGCTTTCACTGTGGATCAGGCTGGTTAGAGACGCGTGACCCAGACATCGCCTGCGTGTATGTGTGTGTGTGTGTGTGTGTGTGTGTGCGCGGACTGAAAATAGACTTACAGACATTACAGAAATTCATTTGCAGAAAGCAGAGCTGCCGGTTCCCCAGCGGAGGGAAGATGAGGCTGTTTGAAAATGTTAACGAGGTGATAGTGAAGGATTTTCTGTTTTGTCTGGCCGCCTTCAGGAGAAGGTCAGAGGTCCAGTGGGAGCAGCAGCTTCAGATACCCACGGCTTTGTTCCTCCTTTCTTTCCTCTCAAGCAACACAAGATATTTTATTTGTAATGAAAAAAAAAAAAAAAAAGTACAGAAAGTGTTTCTCCCGATGTCTGCAAGATGAAGAACACAAACCCTCACCACTGAAGGTGTAATAATCCCACACTACAAATTTAAGCCCTCATGGTAACCATGTGGTTGCTTCCAGCTCCTTTTGTTTCCTTAAAACTAACTATTATAAATTAATGACACACATGACTTTTCTGATGAAATGAATTTTGCAAGGCGCTGTTCCCATGTGGTGACTCAGATGAAAGAAAGCAGGACTGTGGAAGTTGTTTATAAGACATCCAGTGAGAATTTTAGACTTTTCTTTTGCTATTACAAATAAGTGAGAGGATTTTGGAATGTCACAAATGTAACATAGATCTTGAAATATTCTTCAGCAACCTTAAAGTATTGAAATATAGAATAGTGCATCACTTTAAAGAGTAACTCCTGGTCATTTTTCATGACATATTTCTATTTCTATTCATTTTGCACTGCCAGATAAAACTACAAGTCATTTTTTTAACTGTTTCCTTAATCAGCATTACATTCTGATTATGATCTCCAGAATTAAAATCACTAAATTAACAATGAACTAGTTTCTGTCATATGTAATAACTAATGAAGTCAATTATAATAACAAAAAGGCACAGTGAACATAAACGACTTGTTTTGAAAATGAAAAGCATACTCACATCAGTAATCTAAAGTATCCCTGGGAGTATTATTGTTTCTTTTGAGAGACAAACCCAGTTTGAAGTTCCTGCACTCAGTGAATCCTCACTCAAGACAAACATGAATAATGTTGAAACACTTCAGGACTGATGAGCTGGGACTTTCGCTGGCACTGATGAAACGACAGTGTTCGTACGGCCTGATAACAATCAAACCTTTTCAAAACAACCGCGCAGCTGCTGGAGATCAGATCAGTCTGCTCAGAGGCCCGTTTGAGGCGTGAAGATACAGTGGATTCTTCTGCAGTCTATCTAACGATTACTTTCACAGCCGTTTAATCCGCCGGTTATGTTTATAATTTATTGATAAACCTGTTGCAAAATAGACAAACATGCCGGCCATGCTGTCCTGGCTGTTTGACCTCAGCTGCTCCAAAGACCAAAAACAAATGTTTAAGTTGACGTGAGACAAAAAACAGGCTTCATTTGAAGCAGGTCTTTTGGATGTGACATGTTTCTGCCCTCGTGGAGCCATAAGAAGACACAACCAGGCCGAACCTCTGATACTGTACGTTGTTTTCTTTGCAGGTATCTGTCCAGCCTGAATTGGCCTCTCAGCCCAAACTTGGCTCCTTCTCACGTTACAGCAGGAAAGGCTGTCACATGCTGCGGTCCGACTGCACATGCCACTAACAGGGGACGAGCAAGAGCAGGCCAAGGGCAGCGCAGATCACTGAGCAGAGCTCGTCTTACCTACAGCCTGCGACCATCACCTCATACTGGCTCAACGGGGCGGCACGGAACTGACACAGCTGCCAGGTTCTTTTGTGTTTTCTTTTAGCAAGATCGTCTTTTCCTACTGCTAGTACTTTTGACCTGGAAACACTGGAGCAGAATGTGATTGCTGCTCCGGCATGGAGAGCATTCCAGGTATTTCTCCACGATGTGCTCTGGAAACGTCTGCAAAGCAAACACTCGTGAATGAAAGGGGAGGTCACCTCCAGGCTGAAGCAGGCACACACAGCACAACCCCCCCCCACAAACGCACATTACTACCCAGAAAGAATCATACTCGCAGCTGAGAAAACCACACAATGCACAATGCAGAGCTATGGTGAGGGACGCCAACACAAACAGGGATTTCCAAGCACCGGCTGTCTGGTGCCGCAAAGCCTTTGACTTTACATCCTGTTTGCATGGATGTTCCTCTGATCGCACCAGTGTCCCAGAGTGAGGCACATTTGGAAAAAGTCATGAGATCTGTCTCCTACTTGTCCTTCCATCTAATCCGCCTTCAGCTGAGCCGCCTCCTTCAACATGTACACCACCTCCCAAAATATTCACTATTACATGACCACACGCGCATTTCTATGCACGTAATCTTTCCTGCATTCACAAAGACTCAGGTATGAGAATATTCATCCTGCACACATCTGAACCAAGACAGGCTGTCTGAGCATCTTTGTGTGTTTAATTTAGAAGTTAGGGAGTCATCAAGCACTTATGCAATGACACTGCAACCGCTTTAACAAGCCCCTGCACCTCAAATAGAGCTTGAGGATTGTTCTTAGGTGGCACACGAAAACAACACAAAAATAGATTTCTAAAGAAGAGCGACATGCACGGCTCCCCTCGTTCCTCAAGCACCAAAGGCCCAAAGATGGCGCACCAAACCCAAACAGCCTCTATCGGGAAACCACAGAGAAGACTCCTACTAATCTTAAACTCCAGAGGATTAGAGGATCTCACTCTCTCACTCTCTCTCTCTGTTTCTGCTACAGGCCTCAGCTAACCGATGTCACGCAACTCCCAGGATGCAACTCTGCATTTCTGACACTTTAAAATCCACCCTGGCCTGCGCAGACATGTTTTTGAGACTTTTGAAAATGGGAGTGACCGGGAAATGATTCCTAATCAAATTGGGCTTGTCATGTATGACAGACAGGTCAATGCAGGATGTGTCATTAAATGTGTTTGTCATTTTAATTGACAAGAAAAATGCTGCCATTATTCTACATTTTAATTTCCACGGGAACGGCTCTCATCTTATTATTTGTGCATGACTGTCTTCAGCTCAATGAAGGTTAATTTTACCTTAAGGCGCTTTTGAGTGTCTGAGCAGCACAATGTAGAAGCAAGATCTTTCACCCCAAAGGCGTAAACTACATCTGATGCAACGTACAATTTGTTATTTGCAGGAAATAACAGCAAGCCAAAAGAAAATTTGACTACATGTGAACTCTTTGGTCTTCTATGAGATCTAAATCCTACATCTATAGAGTGAAATACTCTCGATTCTGCTTCACTTCGCTGCAGCTAAAAGACGTTAATGTATCTTTAAAATAAAGAGATATTCATTTACAATCAGCTGATCATATTTGCACTTGTGCACCTTTATTGACACACTTAATAACTGCTGACTGTAGCTATATCTCTGTTAATGTTTAAAGATTGAACAGGATACAAGAAAAACAGGCTGTGAAATATAGAACATTTTATCATTCCAGTTATGTATTTCTTCAGCTGGGTCACTCGGTACTTTACAATCTGAAGGGTAACAGGTCTAAAGCCTGCATGCGAGCAGGGTCACTGCTGCACAATGCACCACATTTCATAGGGAAATCATTTGGGGAAGTACCGGTTTAATATATAACCAGTTAATCCATTCAAACAGGACACAAGAGGTCACAGATATGAGATCTAATTTTAAAGTTTAAAACAGTTTAAACGTGTCTGGCTCAACACCGGTTGTTGAATGCAACTTTATAGTGCGTTCCTTGACATTAGGTAAGCCTTACACAAACTTTTTCATAAGCAGATGCCTCACAGATCATCGTGAGCGGAGAGAAAGAAACCTGATCACACTTGTCACCCCTCTCAGTGTACACACCTTCACTGGGACACATGCTACTGAAGTGACTGCACTCATATGACTGTCATTTCGCCTGGAGCCCCTGGAATCTTGGAAAGGACCCCTGGGAGTCCCTGGACCCCAGTTTGGAAACCCATCTGGGCCCAGCAACTCACTGACCTTTAATGACAGTGTAGTAAGAGTCCCACAGATGCCCCGGAGATAAAAAAGAAGACATTCGACTAATTCTTTTTTTCTTTTTCGGGGGAGGCCAGGAGCATCTTATGCATGAGTGCAACATCAGTTTACAACTGAGGAATTCCGGACAGAGAAGCAGACAGAGAGCTTCCAGATGTTTGTGAGGGGAACTGATGTGAGTTCTGTTTCTGCCCGAACTCTAAAATGCTTTCAGATTTTCTGTTTCTCTCCCAGCAGCGTCATTATTTGCCTATTTAATTGTTTTATTTTTTCCCGTTTTAACTCACTCAATAAAACCGAACATTGAACATATAACAGACATCGCGGATTTGTCTGAAATAATGCAATAAATGTCGTGTTTCTTACCAGTTTGCCTTCTCTGCTTTCCTTTTTATAATATCCATGATGACTTTCGACGGGCGTCGTGCAGCTACCGGAGCGCGACTCGATCAGACCCGGGGAGAGGGAGCAGAAGGGCGGACTTGGACTTGGGGGCAACCCCGAATCCGGGCTATCGAGCAGCCCTTCTCGGTTCTTTCCTTTCAGGCTATCATCCATCGCTTGTAAATGTAGGTGCCCCACCATTTCTGGGATGGCTCAAATCAAAAAAACTACCCAAGTGGCACTGACAGGTTTTTCAGTGTCGGAGCGCGTCCGAGCCGCTGCGCGGTCCTGCGTCTTGGATGAAACAAATCCTGAGAGAGATCTCTTGAAGAAGACCCCCTGCAAGTGTTAAACAGAGGAAAACTGTCACCAAATTATGTTTAACTATGAATCCCGAACTCACACAAAGTGTCATCAATCCGCTCTTAACGTTTGGCTTTACTGTACCTGTGCGTCCTGATGGATCCACTTTGACCCAGAAATATATTCCAAATGTGCCACCAAGGTACCGAAAACACACTTTAAACTTCACCCCGACGTGATATTTTTCCAGTTCCTAAGTTCAAACTACTGAGTCAAAACCGTAGTAGTAGAAAGTCACGCAAAAACAAAACTCGACCGTGCGTCTGGCACCGATCTGGATGAGCGCTGCTCTGCGCCTCCGCTCAGAGTTTTTGTGTATGTGAGTGTGCGCGTGTCTGTCTGTGTGTGCGCGGCTGTGCGGAGAGCTCCCTCTTAATGATCCTGCCAGGCTTTTTTTTTCGCACCTGGATCCAGTCCAGCCCCTCATGATCTGGATCACTTCCATGTACAACCGGCAGGGGCGAGCGCGGCCTCCTCGCTCCCGCTGTACCGCTCAGTCTGGCTGCAAGTTGATCAGCAACACTACCTTTAAGCAGATTGTTGGACATGTACCCTTGCTGGCATTGTTATCTTTAACATTTACTTTTTTTGTGCAACCAGGGAGCTGTTTAACAAATAATAACACAAGTTAAGCATAATCAGTCAGTTTTATTTATATATGTTTACATTTAAAAAAAAAAAAAAAAAAAAAAAAAACACAGAAATGTCCTTTCTGAAGGACACTCTGGTATACCAACAGGATGATATCAGGGACTAAACCTGACCACAACTGAGCCAAAGTAACCCTGAAATCCCATTACATGTCCCTACCTAATATTTACCATCCAATGTTTGGTTGGTTAGCATTAATAGTATTTGTATGTCAATCATTATTTAAATCATAATAATAAATATAAAGATGAATATTGTTATAACCTCGGAGCAAGGATGCACTCACACTGGGTAACAGGTTGGATAACCTTTGTTCATATTCAAGACAACACATACCATTGCAGCGTCACCATTACCTGGTCCCCACATAACAATTCTGGGGTGAAACAACATACACAAAGGTTCTGGGGTCTAGCCCGAACAGCAACTTCTGTGACACAATCACTCATTATAACAAATATACAGTATTTATGCTGTAACTATTAGCTCATATCACAGTAAGTTCATTTAGAAATCATCAACATACTTTGTTACCAGTGATGCCAGTAACTCATTAATTAGTATCACGTTACTCTCATAGTAACAAGTCATCTAATGCGTTACTATTTCTAAACCAGTAATCAGATTAAAGTTACTTAGTTAAATAACTGTTAAATAACATTAATAGTAAAAATCTGATAATAAAACCGTGAGTCAGATATAAATACAACAAATAATGTAGGTCAAAGGTTAAATTATGTTTCAGCAATGTGCAGCAGACAGTGATCAGGAGTGTTTTTGCCATTTTCATGTAGAGACGGTGGGGGGTGTTGTGTTGTGACAGCTGCTGAAAGTAATTAAAAGTCACTTGCAATCTAACTTAGTTACTTTTAAAAACAAGTATTCACTAAAGTAACTAAGTTACTTTTAAAGGAGTAACTAGTAATCAGTAATCATGTTACTTTTTCCAAGGTAACTGTGGCAACACTGTTTGTTTCTCAAGATTCGTGACATTGAACATACTTGTTTGATAAATTACGTTTAAACATATGAGTTGTGATCGTTTTGTAGTAAGTTACCTGCTGCATCTTCCTACAACACAAAATCATATAAAACAAGTACTCAGAATACAGTAGGTGCACATTGATGGATGTTTTCCTGCTCTACAAACACACTGATTGAACTAAGGACGAAAGCCTTGCAGGTTTCTATCTCTAGTGCCACGTAAAGGGCCAAGTTGGTGTTTTTCAGTCATTTTTGTTTTTTTTGTGACCTGGTCTGTCCCACGGAGGCCAGAAACTTCAGAAGTGGACTGAACAAGACAGCAGCTGGGAAACCGATGAAAAGCCAGACAATGGATAAAACCGTTGTTCAAAAAGAGACTGGAAGAGAATTCAAAGAGATCTGACATTTGTTTTAACGTCAAAACAAATCATTGTTATCGTGAAGCAGCGAAGGAAGCCACACCGACAACAAAGGGGAGAAACAGATTTTCACGAAGTTACAGAAATGCTCCTGATAGCTGTAGGTACAGTTTGTGCTCGCTCGGTTCGTCTCTTCCTCTCCCAGCTCGTTCTGGTTCCATGTTTCTGTGGCCTGTGGCTGCATCTTCTACATCACGGTGACAAATATTATCAAAAACAAACAGTTCAAGTTAAGTAGAGTGTTTGTGCACATCTGGGAAGGTGTCCAGGTGTATAATGTTGTATCATTTGTATAACGATGAGCATATTCTAACATCTAGAAGGTCAATGTTAACTCATTTAATCCAAGTCAGCAGCTTATGTTACTCAGAAATCCCTTTAAGGTGGAATTTAATATGGATCAACTTTCTCCCAAATAATCCCAAAGGTATCCAGAGGTCTTTCAGATTCTCTGTTCTTGTTGACTGATGCTGGTTTCATTTAATTACAGCTAAGAAATCAACAGTCAGCTCTTTGTTGAGCAACTCTGAAAATATTTAGTCAGTAAACGGATGATTAAAGGATTGCTAAGGTTATTTTTCATGAGATCTGTCTGTAACTATCCTGCCTGGTGTATTTCGGGGCTGGGTGGAGATGGGTGGGGACGCTCCATCCACTAGCAACCGAGTGATTTGTGTGCTGACACACGTACACCCACACACACACACACACACACACACATACACACACACACACTCACACACGTGTTTCTGTGTGAGGAAGCAACAGAAAGAAGAAACAAAGAAAACCCACACATGCACAGGATGAACAAGCACATCGCACACTGAAAGGCAAAAAGCCTGAAATCAAACCTGGATCCCTTTATGGTGGGGTGAGAATGCTCTCCACTACACACAGTGCTTTCCTCTGGTTTTAAGCTATTGTCCTGTAAATCAGTATTATCAGCATGTTTAAATTTGTTCTGAATGAACTTTGGTGGCTTTTCATTAGCTTATTTATTCTGTTCTGAGTATGGATCAAAAAACAATTTTCAGTGTAATTAATCATGGTCATATAACAATGCAATAACTTACTATTATTAGCTATATTTACTATATTTAGTGAGAAAGAAAATAAATATTAGTTTTTTTTAAGTGTATATAAATCTTTTTGTTTAAAGTTTTCCAGATGTATCAAGTGCTGCACCTTGTTAAACTCCAGATGCAGCTGTTAGATATCTTTCAAATCTTTCCACTTCTGCCTTTCCCTTTTTTAAATCATTGCATTTGTGGGCTTTATTTGGTCCTGATGCCAGTGTACACAGATCTCGCATATATAGAAATAAATAGACATTTTTACTTGTCATAAAGCAGCATTTTACCATTTGATTAAAGTTCTACACGGACAGTTTCAGACACTCCATTTTGATTTGTGAGCTCCCAGGAAACAAGCAAAGAATGAGAAACACTCTTCTGAAGCCTCTTAAAGAGAAGAGTCATGCCAGATCTTTCTTTGCAATGTTCAATTTATTTCAGCTGGCCAGCACAAGAGTGTGTAATACTAAAGTTCAGCACCCACTCTCTTAAATCAAGTAGGACACTGCAATTGTAAGTCATATAACCTCGACTTGTGAGAACCTCAGAGTAATATGTATGGTGCAATCATGCTTGTTTGAGATTTTGAGAAGGACAAAATTGAACCGGTGGGAAAATGAATTTTATTCTGCTATTAAGTGTCAGTAGCTGAAGTGAGTCCCGACTTAGTGAGGCCAGAAATCAACTGTGAACTTACAAGAACTTCCCTATGTATCTCACAATTCATAACAGATTGATAGAGAATTCCTTTCAGTCTGGATATTAGAAAGTCTTTGTTCTACTGTGTTTGATGTTTTTGTGTGTGTGTGTAAACTGCAACAGACAGCTAGTTGGTCTATGAGGCTGTGTTCTCTTCTAACAATAGATCTGATTCCAGGAAGAGTTTGTGAAGTGGGCCAAATAGATAGAAACAAATAGCCGAGGCATACAGCGTGGTGGATGATCTTGACTAATCACAACGTATCTTCCATGATGTGCTTTCCAGTGGTTTCAGCATACTGACATCTGGGGAGTAGTTGTGCAAGGCCAAAAATAAGTTGGAGCTGCAATCTTTATAATGTGAAATAATGAGTCTTGCACCTCTGGTCTTTCAGTCAGAGTGAGTGGGATTTGGGTCTGCTGAGGCCAGTGATTTGAATGAAAATAGAAATGCTATTCTTGTTTTCATAAACATGTGTTCATAATGTTGCTATGAAATAACTTTGGGACTGGGAGTAGAAACTCTTCAGGGCACCTTTTCGCCTCTTTCTCCTCATGCAGTCAAATGTCATCCTGCATATCGTTAATGTTGCGTCTCTCTCTTGTAATCTGTGTTCTCTCGACTTTGTGTACCGTCCTGCAGGATTTCAGTTGGTTGAACTGAACATCTTTGATCTGTTCTTCCTACCCTCATCATGTCTGTAGTGTATTGATTAGCTTGTTGTCTGATGTCATTGTGATGTTGCTCTGACTTTTCATCCTAATTTCTCTCTCACTGTCGCCTAAATCAAACAAACAGAAAGACACCATCATAGTGTGGATTTGCTAGAAATTTTCAAAGAGTTTACATCTTCACTGTCACCTTTGCCTGCTCATTATTATACTGTTCTTCATATTTTACCCTAAAGTAGTGCCATGTGATGGCTATGTTGGAACAGGTAGTCTATGAATGAAACCAGCAGCTGCACTGAAAGACAACATTGATTCTTGAACACATGATTTACTCAGGATTGCTGACACACTCACTTCTTTTAAACCAGGCCATTAAAACACTATTATTTGTTGGGGATTTCCAAAAAAACAAGCTTTTAGTTTTAATCCATTTATCCTCTTTTTTTATGCCTTTCTGAATGACTTTCTTTTAATGTGTTCCATAATCTTAATCTTTTAAGATTAAGATTCTTAATCACCCTGTTTTAGTGTATTTCCTTTATTTCCTTGTAAAACACTTTGAACTAGCCTTTTGTCTGAATGGTGCTGTAGAAATAAATTTGCCTTGCCTTTCGTTTGATCACACATACGTGAAAGAGCTTAAAACTTATGATCTTTTTCACCTACGATACTCAGGTTATATTTTTCCTCAAGTGACTTGTCTTGTTTAGAGCAAGCTAACCTATGTTTAAATATGTTTTTCATGAGGTTAAGTTCTTTTAAACAATCCTTGTTGACTCCGGAATAAGGTCACAGTACCACAACCAAATACCTAATAGAATAAAGACAATCCCAATAGTTTGTGGAATATCCATTACATCAAAGTGTTGCTCAGATGTATTGTGGGTAAAGCTGATGTTTCCGCAGTTTGTTTCTCGTAAATTAGATTGTTTGACGATGAATAATGTTGGTCGATGGTATTAGCCATGAGACCTCCCTGTCTGTTGCATATGGGTGACATGCTCAGGCTGCAGGCTGCAGGCCAACACAAGGGTCTTTATAGTACTCACCCTCAGTGTGACAAAAAAAATTGAGACATGGCAAGTACACTACGTCAGCTTCGTCTCCAGACGATAAAAGGGTAATTGCTTCATTTTTCTTACGGTCAGTCATATCCTTTATAATCTCCCTTTTCCTCTTCTTTGGGTGTCACACGGCACCAAGCGCCACATATGGTAGGACATTGAACAAACCCTTTGCTGGTGTTTGGTGAATAGGTGAACCAGTTAGGGTGAGAGTGCTAATCCTGAAAGGAATGGAGATGAAGGGAAACACAATATGTCATATGTGGGTGAGGTTTAAAGTTGGTAGTGTTTCAGCTTCTCTGGGCCCCACAGACTGAGGCCTCCCACTGTCTCCTGAGTGTGTGACTCTTTTGTGTCTCATTCATACCTTACAACCAAAGCCCACAATGTTTTTCTCAGTTTTGAAAAACAGATTCACTCTCAGCGAATCCGGCCTATAGCTAGTACTATTGTTTGGAGGGAAGGCCCCACATCCAGCCAAACATACGTATGGAGATAGATGGTCTTGAGACTCATACCATTGGCATTATTAACACATGAAAGGTAGAGAGACTGCAGGAGGGTCATTTGAACCACTCATGGAGGCCCCTCTATTAGCGTCCCATTCGAGCGCAAACAGACACACATGATGCTAATGTTACACACACACTGCATTTTGGACACTTTCATAATCCGCCCACAGCACCAGACTCCTCGAAGACGTTCAGCTGAGTCATTTTGTCATAATTATGATTAATGTTATTGTGGGTCACTGGCAGTGTTAAGGCATTTAACAACATTCAGTGCCCCCATTTGCACAATCAACAAGTCATTTACAAATCATTACTTGATTCATGGAAATGTGCCATGGGTCATCTGATACAAGACCAGCTATGACTCTGCTAATGTTTCCCCTGGGGAGAGTGAGCTTGGTGGACACATTGCCCCGGGACAGTGGTCTGGTCTACGTTTGGGGGGAAAGGGGGGTGGAGACGTAAATAACAACAGAACAGGGGAGCAGGCGGGGCACTATTCAAGACTCCATTCAAGTAAAGGCTGTGAATACACACACTCTACAATCATACACCAACCTCTCCAAGGATTTAACTTCGAAAGAATCAGAATAAAGTTTGTTTAGGGTATTTGTAGCAGTGCTGGAGATTTAGCAACATCTGCTTGCCGGCTATGATTAAAAATGGAAGAAAAAAAATGTCTTCTTCTTGACCTGTCAGACAAACACTAGATACAGGCTGGAGTCAGCTCCGCATGCAAACATGGGCTCAGTGTCCATAATGCATTAGTTGAGATTACATCTGAGTTCATGGTAATATGCATTCAACAACCACAAGCTCTTTTCATTTACATTTATAAAGCACAAGTTAGACCTTGTAAATCAAAGAAATGTACTCTATGCTGTTGATGCTGTTATCAGTATAGATGCATATGCTAAGAGGTGTCTACCAGAACAAAATCATTAAATTTATGTGTGATCAAAAAGTGCTGAATGCAAAAAGAGATTTCTGTAAAAAGGTTCTACAATCCTACAATATTGATTGCTGCTGTCGTCCTGCATGAGGTGCTTTTGATTTGTTTTGGGGTTTTTTTTTTTGCAAAAGAACACACCTAAATGCACCAAGAATCTAGCAAGTCTTATTTTAAATTTTTTTCCAAGTGAAAATAAAATGGGAGTAAAACATGCTTTACCAACAAAAACTGTAAAATGTCATGTTGATGTTGTTAAAATAAGAAGCATAACTTTCATATTCTAGAACTCCAACACATGATGTAACTTTTATCAGTGGGTAAAACAGCTGTGCAATTTTACATTAAGTGACTGTCATGATACTGTCTTATTATACTTTTTTAAAAATAAATGTCAATAAAACACCAGTTACTGAGTAAAGTATAGTGCCTGAGGAAGGGTCAATTATTTGACAGACAGTTGAAATAATGTCAAGAGTTTGATTTTTTAAGCTTGTCAGAGTGATGTTTATGATAATATGGGTTTGCCACTTTAGCACTGGATATACGTACAAAAAAAGCACTCGAACCACGGACAATTTTTACTCTTAAGAAACAACTCTTTTGCTACCTCATCCTGCTCTGTTCAAGCAATAACCACTTTTAGATCGCAGCTGCTAAGTAATGACCAGATTTTTCATTTCCCTTCGAGAGATTATTGTTTTGCAACAGAGCTTTACTCATCCTTTGTCAAGCCGAAATGACCAGGCAGCATCTACATTTTGACCACCTAAAAGGCCCCACAAGGCAATTTCCATGATCCCTGGATGTTTTTTCTGTAATGGCAAAACTGTGAAAATGTTTTCAATTGTTGTATGTACTGTATAGCTGCCTCCATGGCTGAAGGTACAAAGTAATTGTAGACAAATTCACTGATACAGACACTCACACAAGCAATAAAGATCACCAGTGTTTATCACACACAGTTTTTTTTTTTTTTTTTTCATTTGGTCAAGTTCAGGAGGCCATCTTGAAGTGGTTTTCTATGACATACGCACGCATGCTCACACAATACTTTTGTGCAGTTTTTATCTTCAATAACCGCTAAGTGGACTTTCATTGGCTGCACATCTGGGAGCCCTTACAGTCAAAGAAGGAGGAAACATGTTACTGTAAGTTAAATGAGCCCATACACTCTGCTCATGTCTTATTTTTATGTGATTCGTTGCTTTTCACATGACAAATACATCAAGGTGTCAGTTTTTCATCTGTCTTTGTGGTTTGATTCCAAAGCCCAAAAGGCTTTTGAAAGCAATGCAGAATATGAATTTCATATGTTGTTTCATGTCTGAAATGTGTCATTCTATGAGCAAAGTGTTGAATGTACCTTCTCAACTTCTTTCTCTTTGTTTAGTATGTTCACATCTTAGAGACTCACCGCTGATCTGTACTTGCCTTTGATGATGAATTAATGCAAAGTACACTGTGTGTTCAGACCTGGAGCATGTTTATTTAAGCTGGGTCTCCAGCTGGTCTCATGTACCAACATGATATTTTGTAGACTTGGGATGTAAGTCATTATTAGAATTATTATGTTGTTCTGTTCCGCTTCAGTAAACTTGATGAGTAGGTGTATTAGGGCTTTAACACATCTCATTTACTCTCCTAGCGTCTTGTTTAATGAAGATGATGAAGACTTTCCTTTGTACCTGTTTGATGAAGCAGTTTTATTCTTGGATGTAACAAGCTTAGCTTTACAAGATTCGTTCTGAAACTTGCTCTTTCTGCATTTTGCATGTGCAAATACATGTAATGTGCATGTAAAGTATGAGGGGAAAACCTTTTAAATTCTTAACGATACCTCAGGCTTCATGGCACCAGTCACAACACCTGCATAGTTTAACTGGTGGGTGTTGGCAGTGGTCCCAAGAAAACCAGTTACGAACTTATTGCAAACAACTGCTTTTTATTAGAATGCGTGCCACTTAGGTACATTGTTCATGTGCAGAATACATTCATCAATCCATGATGATAGAACAGAAATAGGTCGAAAAAAATAATGAAAGAATCATACGTAAACCTTTATTTGGAACCTTATATACTGTTAGGGCAGACATATTCAATGACACCACAAATGATGCACATTTTCCACTTTGAGGATCTTAGAAGTGGCATTACACTAACTGCTTTGCTTCTGCAAATATGTGTTTACATCCAGATTAATACAGTGATGACAACTGACTGATTAATTAATAATTAAATGCCAGAGCTACTGCTGCCCAAATGTGCACTGCCGATGCTGCTTTTCTCTCATTTAAACAAGATTTAAATGCTACTAACTTAACAAAATTGCTCTATGAACTTCCACTCATCATCCATTATCTCCCCCTGATGTTTCATTCAGTACACAACGAACATTGCATTCACTACCACGCTTCGCCTTACATTATACCCTTAGAAGGGAGTTAAAAGTTCATCCCTTTTAGCTCTAATGTTTTCCTAATGGTCGCTTGTTCAGTTAATAGTTAAATAGCAGGCAGGAACATTGTCCTTGCCTTTCAGTTGCCCTTCTGAGTAAAGCCAAACACATGTTCTCACATCAAAGAACCTGAATTTACCCCCTCAACCAGCAGTGCAGTGAGTGTGTTGATCCTGGCAGAGCTGGCTGTAAGAATATAGTCGCTTAAATAAATATTGCGTATATGTTTATTAGATGGAGATCGTTCATGTCGAAAAGGCTCTCAACAAGTACAATAACATATACACTGAAATAATAGCCATCACATTTTTGAATTTTTTTTTTTTTTTTTTTTCTTACCAACTGTATACAGTTTGCAATAAAATACTGCATGGCTCAATAGTGAGAATAGAGGTCCTTCACTGAAATGTTTGGATCTAATATATATTTGTATAAAGGAGTACAAAAATAAAACTTTAGTTTCACAAATGGCAAAAAAATATTTGAAGGAACACATTTCCCAGATTTAAAGAGTTAATGGAGCAACACCTCGGAAAAAATAGAAACAAAAAAACGTAATAAAATGAGACAAAAGATAGATATTTAATGATCAGAGTTCGCGAGTTATAGTAAATTAAGTTGTTAAAACAGGAATACATCAGCTATAAAGTGCTTTGTTATCTGTTTGATGGCTGCAGGAAGTCACATCACCATCTAGTTGACCTTATTGTACTACTTTCTCGACCACAGCGCTCAGTGTGACATTGTGTTTCTGGTGTGGTGACTGTCTTATTCTTTGTTGTGCGCCCTTCTATGGAATGGGCATCCTCACTCGGACAACAAATTTAATGACCTTACATTGATATAGTTGGGCCTCTAACTCTGTGAGTGTCACAATTTGTTTATTTGTGTCCTTTGTTTAGCCAACACAACATTATGATTCCGGTAAATTTAAACTCATTGGACGCACAATTAAAACTGTTTGGGGACCAGATGTTCAGCTCTTCACAAAAGAATGAAACAGCAGACGCTGTTAACACAAGGTCGCATAATCTCAGCCACAGAACAGCTCAGGAAATGCTCGAGCTCTTTCACCATCCTAATTTCCATCACAAAACACTATAATTGCCATTTTTATTAGGATTTGCGCACATCTTATGTTCAGTCTGGGGGTGTCTGGCATTCCCTGAAATTCCTCACTTCCAATTAAATGGGGCCGACTTGTTCTTGAGAAGAGAAACTATATATTGTTTATTGTTTCCTGACTTTTTAGATTCAGACAATCAGGATAAGCAGATCCCATGTTTAGGATTAGATAAAAATAAATCCTTATTCTCTGGCTCAGCTAGGCCTCTGCTGCTTACAAATATTGACTTGTGTTTTTGTGTATAAATCCTCATGTTGACCTACAAGCCTCCCTTAAACACCTTGACCCCAGGGTTTATGGGATTTCCTAAATGACAGAGGCCAGGGGGACGACAAAATCTTCAAAAATACCTTTTTACTATTTAAGTCCATTAACAAAAAAAGTATATACAATATGGTTAAAAACATAGACAGATATAATCACACTAAATAACATTTGTTATATCTATGGAAGGGGCAGTGTGGTGGTGGTGGTGGAGATGACGACGGCAGGACAGGTGTTGGCGGTGAAGAGTCGCAGGGTCGTTCCATGCATAAGGCTGCAGCATGGTAGCTGGGATAAGTGCTGTACAATACACTAAATGATCTCATATCACGTTTCATATCTGTCAAGGTGATCTAAATCATCAGTAATGTATCGGCGGCATCTGCAGGTTTTTTATTTTTTTATTTGGCCTTTTTGGATTTCTTCATCCTGAAAAAGAAAACAGAAATTTGAGAGGACTTAAAACAAAAAAACAAAAAAATCCATCTGTAAATAACCACAAAAAGCAGTTTGGTAAAAGATCGTCATGTACTTTCTTGGTTTCTGTCAATGAACACAAAGAATTAAATTAATAACTTTAGCCTCGTGACAAAAAATACATCTAATCTGTAATGTGTCCAACTGGGTTAACAATTGCTTGCTGATAGTAAAACAGACTGAAAATTAATGAGTATCTCTTTGTGAAAATGCCGAGAAGACATGCAGTTCCAGGTTGTCAAAGTGCAGCTGCTTAGAGTTTGCTGAGTTTAAATGTTTACAATTACAAATTAGATGAACTTTATTGATCATTATACAGAAAGTCCACATGTCCTCCTAGCTCCAGTAACATAAATACGAAGAACAGTTAAGTACAACATCTTCATCTTATACGTGAAATATTATTTACTATCTTATTAGATCTCATTTTGTTTGGTTTCAGTTTTAAACAGATTTTATCGTCTGAATCCTTTCAACTATGTATCCCTCAAAAACACAGTGCAGTTGGATAACAATTTACACACACCATTGTACTGTATAATAATCATATAAACACTACAACACGGGTGGTCTGTCAAGTTATTAATACTGGAATAATACATTACCACATGTCAATTTAGGAAAGAAAGATATCATTTGTGTTGTTTATTAGTCTGATTTAAAGAATAGATTGAAATAATCCATTAGTTACACTTGTGAACACTGCAAAATAAGTTAAGTGGCTCGTTCTCCGGGACAGCATGTGTAACAGAAAAACAAATTAAAGACTGATCCCTCATCAATATGCACACTCTACTCTCCCCTGGCTGTTTTGTTATACAGAGATATTCACACCACGAAAAGTCACGAGCTCCACAAACAGTCACAGACTGACAGCATGACTGCAAAAAGATCAGCAAGTCTCTATTGAGGTTGTCTGTCAGAGGCTGGATTGATTGCAGGAGCGCGTTCAGTTTTCTTTGCATGGTAATTATTTTCCTTTCACAGTTCAATATGCTTTTATCTGCTGCCACAGTACAGTACGGCCTTGGTTTCTTTGTTTGAAAAGAGGTAACTATACAGAGATGGCAACTTAATCTCTTCTATAAACTTTACGGTGCCAGTTTTTGTTTTTTTTCCAGAATAATGTCTTGTGACTTGAAGAGGGAATGAGACTGTTTATATTGGCAGTCATATTCAGTTCAGCTTAAAATCATCCTAAACTGACTGTAATATTAAAAAAAAAAAAAAAAATCAAACCTGATGCACAACTTGATTAAAAATATGGTTATTTGAAATGTTTTTTTTCTTGATTTCATGATGTGTCCAATGAAAGTTTTGATTTGCTCAAAGTTCAGCATGTGAACATAATATCAAAAGCATATACAGAAGTCATTATTTTATGCAAAACTAAATCCAGAAGCAAACTTTTACTTTTAAAGTTGTCTGCATCAATCCATATCAAAGCAGTCCTTTTGTGTGTGTGGAGAGGAATTAGTATACTTGCAAGTCATTTAGCAACATGTAAAAGTGTGAAATGCAATATAAATGTAATTAAGTGCTGTCACTCTCACAATGATCTGTTTCTTGGTTTCCAAGTTCACAATTTTGCTTATACGGTGCTTCATTCTGATCACGAATCTTCAACAATGATCATAACATGGCTCCCATAAAGTTACTTGTTACAAAAAAGACTTGGCAGCAAACAAAACAAGGCTGACGTGTTTGTACTTACTTGTTAATAGCATTCTTCAGGTACTGCTGCAGCCACCGGATCTCAGGGTTCACACACACTTCTTTGTTGGTCTTCAGTCTGGCGCTGTTGAGAAAAAGTGAACCACGTTTTTGTTGACATCACGAAAAAAATACCCAAACAGAGGATAAGAGAGTGAATTATATAAAATCGGTGACCCTTGTGTTTCTTCATAGCAGATGGTTATCAGACTAAATTAACACACTGTTGTTAGTTTACCACACACTGGGGTCTTTTTTCACAGAGGTACCTTAAATAAGCAGTGACTCTTTGACCTCAATTTGTAATGTTGTTCAAGATATTCAAGCAATTATGTGTATGTGTAGAGATTTCTCTCCTGGCTGACCTACATAATCAATGTGCAATAAATATCTTAGTGAGTTTAATAGTCAATTAGACAACATGTTCCTAAAGACTGCTTTTAATTCCAGCTTCACCCTGCAGGGTCACCACTGGGTCATAGGATTTTATGAGGGATCGCATCATGCTCAATTCTTGTTTTTGAATCACTGAAAATCTATTGTCTCTGGTTATGTATCCATAAGTGTTGGGCAATTCTGTTTTCCACTGCTATCACTAAGCCATTCCTGTGTCTTTTCCGTTGTACGAAACCGCAGTGTGCTTGTGTTGCTGCACACTTTCATCTGTAAATTTCCTCCACACAAGTTGTAGCAATAAACAAGATCAGGCCTTAAGGTTGTAAGCACAGTATGAGGGGGAAACACTGCCTGACAAGCAAATGAGAAACAAACCCAATTAGAAAGACCACAATTATTGCTTTCCGGTAAAAACCAAACACTGTCCAAGTTTTTCAAGTTCACTCATACTCAAAACGGGCCGCTTCCTGTGGATGTGTCAGTGGACCCGTTGTAAAATCGTCTCACACACTGTGAATTTGGGGAGACTGACAGAGGGGCGGGTGTGTACACATGCATGCACAAATCTTTTCTCCGGCCTGTCACACCTCCAAGATTGATGGTGAGAAATGTCCTACATGAAATAAACCTGTCTGTCCGAATAAAGCCCATAAAACCCATGCTTGTGCATGTTTGAGTGGCTGCCATTGAGATCAACATAAAATGGATTATTTAAAAAAAATAAAACAATACTCACATCACTTGGAAGGGGCAGTTTGGTGTGTGGATGAATCTGAGCTCTCGGATGAAGCCTTTTGGGAGGTTGTTTACTGTTGAACGACAGTAGCATCTCTCCACCAGGCTAATGGGCTTTGCTGAGAAAGCCAAGAAGAGAAGAGATAAGCATCAGCTACACAAAACAAAGCATGTTTACAGAAGGCAATAAACGCAGATTTGATAGAATTATTCCCTCTGGAAACTGAAAAATTACTACTTGTCATTGTGGAAAAGCAAGCTTAAATAATACTCTAACTACAAAAATGATTGAGCAAATCATTCAATCGATGAAAAGAGAAAAAAGTTGAACCCTGCAGATCAACAGTCCAAATGTTGTTTCTGGTTTTGCTTCCTTTTGGGGGATGTCTGTGTCTGGCAATGGCATTAAGCCCAAAGTAAGTGCTGACCAATATCAGCTAAACATCTTATACTGAGAACATGTTGGGATTTTTTTTTTTTTGGTTTGGCCCACACACAAACACACAGGACTTCAAGCTCTGAAACACTGCTCTGTCTGCCATACACAACTGTGTACTGTGTGGTCCCTAAACTTAAGGATGAATGTGCATACTTTCCATTACAAGCTCTGCTTTCACTTTTCAGATAGATGTGCACGGGTGATTAATGAGGAAAAATAAATACAAGCATGTTTTTGGGGGGGTTTTTTCTCTCTCCTCTACATGACAGCATTCACTTTTTCTAGAGGCCAACAATACTGACAAGGGCATTAAAACTTTTCTGCAGTTTTTCAGAACAAATGGGGAGGAGGAGGTGAATACACTGTTCTATTTACGGTAAATGATGTAGAAGCCAATCTGAACGAAGTGATGCTATTCACATAAACAGACGACGTGACTACCTGCTAAAGACTTAAGTTCATGTTAATTATTTTTACACCTGAATTGTATTATCATGGAAAAAAAGGACGTAACACCTTCGGGACACATGGCTGCTGCTGTCGCCGCGCTGACTAGCCGAGGCTTGTCCCTATGGATGTATATGTGCATAATTAAGGAAAACAAAAGCTTGAATAAATGTTGATCAGGGATGCATCTAGAGAATTAAAAAAAAAATAAGATGAAGTCTGTTGCCGGTTTGCGCTCAAAAAAAGGGTTTTCTCCACTTCTCGACACAGCCTACATCTATTAAAACAATTATGTCTTGGAATGGAACCGAAGTGTTCCCAAATTCCCAAATTTGTAACATTTACACTTCATTTTCACCTAATCATTGACATTTAATGATTAACATTATGAGATGATACGCAAAATGTTAGTATTTCTTGAAGAATGGGAAATAATGAATAAATAAACAATAAATTACAAAATTCAAGCAGATTCATTAAGTTATCATAAAACATAAAATATATTAAACAGACTAATTTCAATTATTTTTCCTCCTTGGTTTTCTTCTGGAAAATCACCACCTATTCTTGTAGATAATGTAAAAATGGATTGTATTTAATATATAGCTTTATTTTCAATCAACAGCTGCGAAAAATCTGACATAAAACCTCAACAATAAAACTTTTAAAATAGTGCCTTACCTTGTAACGGAGGTGCATTTATCACCACCGTGAGTACAGCCGCGACTGCAAGCAGCTTCACATCCATCGTGCGTAACTTTCAGCGGGACTGCACGGAGTAAAGTCCAGAAGAGCTGTGACAGAAGACACAGTGACTGAGGTTTAAATTACGCACAGATGTCAAGTCCAACAAAAGGACTGCGCAACACTTCCTGTCAGTGGAATGTAGAAGTACTGGAAGTACCTAACTAATTATAATAATAAATCGTGATCGATGAGGTGGGAATAGGGGAGTGGGGGGAATCATCTAGTAATTAAAAATATAAATTGAAATATATTGTTTGTTTTTTTGTATATTTGTATCAGTATTTTAGAATATCTTGATATGTTTCAGCTTTTATTTTGAAACAAAGATTCCGGTTTGTTGAGGTTATATATAGGATTTATTTAACTTTATATCACGCAAGTGACTGTGGGGTGTCAAACCATCGCTACGACTAAAACTTTCCCTTATAATTAGAAACATCGCATTTGAGTAAGTCAACTTATTATAATCTTAGTATGTGCTCAATGTAGTTATCTGCACTTGGGATTTAAATTGCTCTGAGAGCTACACCAAATTTGACACTTTTGCCACCTCTAAAGATCCTCTGATCAACTTGGCTTCTGCGGGTTGCTCAGGGTTAGATACAACAAGACATTTTTGCACATGTTAGTTTTTTGTCATGGTTTATCATCTCTGTTCCTTTGGCTCATATAAATATAACAACAAAAATGAAAGTGTAACTAGAGATGAGTCTCATGAGTGTAAAGTGCTTCTCTGATTCTATGATTCCGGTAAATATGTGAGGGGAAAATTGTGGGAACAACACGCACCAGATTGTGTTTGGAAAAGAGTAAATTCTTCTCAGTTTAAGTGGATTCTTTCAACAATTGGCTTCACACAGCTTGTTTAAAATTTCCAATTTGTGTGTGTGTGTGTGTGCGTGTGGTTGTGTGCGCGCGCGCATGCACCACCATGCTATTGTGTTTTAGAGTATTAGGGCATTTAACAGGCTGCAGATGTGAATTCAGTTTCCAGACGTTTGGCTTCCATCATTTAGAGCAACACTCCTATGTGCATGTTCGTATGTGAACATTAATGGCATATCTATATTGTAGAAGCGCGTGTGTGCATGCTCACGTGTGTATGTCCCTTTAACCAGACCCTTGGGATGACTGTGTTCATGTCTGAAACACTTTACCAAACTATTTAATGCCCAATGACTGAACAACTCTGCAATGTAAAGGCAGTTTGCAATAATTTACTTTGAAGATTCGAAAAAAAAAGACTTTTATTTATGTAGAATGAGAATATGTTTTGCTATATGTTTTATGTATCTCAGAGAAGCATGGTTAATGTGAAGAAGTGGCATGGTTTTGTAATTTCAGTAGGTTCTTTTTTCAGTAATTGAGGACATATCCTCTCATCACACAACTGTGGGAAAGCAAACCACCTGCTGACAGCACGCTTTATCATGAAAATGAGCATAGAATAGAAAAAGGGTACTTCAAGGAGGATAACAGTGTTTTTACTTCTGTGGTTTGCTGAGTGCAGCTCATATTGAAAATACAATACGAATGATGTTTTCATATAAGTCAAGAGGAAAACATCTCTCACTTAGAGCATTTATATGCATACAACATGTTCAAGAAGTTTGCTCATAACTAACATTTAGCTTTTTTCTGAACCTCTCAGCGTTAATAATTTTGTCTTTCTCTGGAGCATTTTGCTTCTTGTGTTGCAGACTGTCTGTAGGTTGGATCTCAAACAGGCTTTATTGATGAAGCCATGGAGACCAGACAGACGCAGGAGACGCACCCGGGTAATATCAGCTGACAGCTGAAAAGACATATTTACTTCTCTCACAGGCCACAAAGGCCGACTCCGAGTGTGCTGTGTGTGTTTGAGGGGGATATATAGTCCAAGCAGAGACTCAAAGATTGTGGTACGAAAGCTGTACTTTTTGTGTGAGTCTCTCTCAGGTTGGAGTGCTGATTACTTCTGAGGGTTTCGGAACAAACTGCTCCGATCACAGCAGCTCATCGACGTGCTCACTCACTCATTTACACCTGACATCATGTCATTATGCACTTTACATTTACTTCACTTCCCAAAACCATTGTGAGCCTGCACAAACAACAAAACGTGTGCAGGAGAGTTTGCGCAACCGCACTTACAAATTAGAGTCATTTGTCCTTGACACATGCACGCAACAACGCACGCACGCACACAGAGGAAAGTTCTAAATGAGGGGCGACCTGTGACATGTCATGGGAGAGAAGTCATAGCACATCCAAGTATTTCAACATCCCTGTCATAATCAGCAAGATTTACTTTCTTCCTGTGAGGTGAATGGACTGTAGTAAGTGTAGTTATATAAACAAGTTTGGCAGCAGCATTTCTGGTCCAATTGTTTCATTCTTTCTTGCGTTAACAAGTTGGCGCACTGAATCCTCCCAACATGAAACAGCTCGTCTCTCAACTCAGGGAGCCATTTATATAAACTGTTTATTAGGAAAACATTCCTTTGAAATAGAAGTGAAAGTATGTCTCATTCCAGGTTTTTTGAGATCTTGCATGCAGACTTTCATTGATGCTTTGGGGTGATTTGGGCATTTTGCTGCCTGTTATGTTTTACTCCCACCTGTCCACTTCATGTGAGTTGTGTTGTAGTTTCCCTGTAGCCAATCTGTCCAGCTGTCTGCTTTGGGAGGTCTCGCTTCAGGGATCCATCTCCTGTACTACGCATGAATCATTTATTACTACACTCTCAAAGAAAGTCAAAACTGCTGTTTTTGTGTGTAAATCATCTGTCAGGTGATCCTGTGAAACTCTGAGATTATAGCAGGTGTTTTACAGGCTGGTTCAATAAGATCTGTCTTGGTCGTTTTTTTCTCCCATGAAATTAAATCACTTTTCATTGCCAGATTAAATAAGAGGAATCTGTGAACACAAGATTTGTAAAAACAAAAATCTATAACGTTCATATATTTGGTGCATTTTCTCTTCGGTTATATTCACAAATAAAATCCAATTCGTTTGTCACACTTTACTCAATTTGTGAAAATCAACGCATTTAGCTGTAGAGCCTACAAATCCTTTAATGATCTCGACATTACACTTTTACAAAGATGTTTTGTAAACGTCTCCTCAAAATAAATGGTCACGTTGCACCATGTGAGTCATGAATAATCTGCATGCTGCAGATGAAGAGCTGAAGAAACTAGAATCTGTGACATGCCAATAGATTGTTAAACATTCCTTTAACAACTATTCTCTTTTAAAAAGAGACCATGTGGCCCAGGGGGGGGTCTGGAGTATGGATGGCTGAACGTATTATGGTGGCGTTGCCACTTTCCATAGATCAGACTTTGGTTTGAGAACGTACAGGCAACTGGTCCCAGTAGGGAATCTGCCAGCGCTCTATTGAGGCTCTGGAAGACTGAGGACCTGCTGGCTCAGCCTTTTGTCTGGTTTTCTCTACATCCTCCAGAGAGTCACGAGCCCTGCGCCTGCACACCAGCATATGGACCACCTCAATGGCCTGTCAACAAAGTCTTTAGCCATAGATGTTGAGTCAAGGAGAAACAAACCTCCAGACAACAATACCTCTCCCATCTCTTTAAAACAAAAACATTTTTAACCATATGCATTTTTACTTTTTTATTTTACAAACTCAATTTACTGAAATTTACTATTTCCTGTATTACAAAATCAATCTATTGTTTATTTAGGTACATCCAAAAGAGGGAGATGGAGTATCAGGACCACCCCCTCTTTCTTAGTAAAGCAGATATTTGTCCATCATTTCATATTGTTTGAGAAAAGTAAATAATGTAAACAATGTATTGTAATTAACCAAAGATCCTTGTAGGCCTGAATGGTCATTTAGTTTCTCCTCACAGCAGAAATAATTACAGTTTGATTCTGGCTGTGGCCTTTCTGTGAGGCGCTTGCATGTTTGCTTTTTGTGTCCATGGGTTTTCTCCCACTGTTCAATAACATATGGTACATTTCAAGTTTGGTGGTGACTTTACTCGTGGAGTGAATGTATGTTTTGGATTGCCTGTCTCTTAGTATTTGCCCTGTAATGGACTGGCGACTGTGGTGTACCCGCCTTTCACCCATAGTCAGCTGGGATTGGTCCATGCCCCGCCCAGTTCTGTGTCGTATGAAGCAGGATGTGTGGATGGATAAATGAAAGCATTAGCATCTATTAATACACTCAAATTGAAGCATCTGTAAAGCTATATTAATATATGAATCATGCTAAATGTCTACATGGAGGAATTATCCTGCAGTCTTTATTGTGATCTTTTTGTGGAATCCCTCAAAATTGCTTTTGAGAATTTTTTTTTTCTCTTTATTTTCCTGCCAACAATGACATGGACAATCCAACTCTGATTGGCTCTACTCACGATGCCCACAAGATACAAATGTCACGCTATTAAAATAAAGTGGGGTTTGTATTATGATCAACTATAAAAACACATTTTTTTTCTTTGTAAAACTGCTCACTTTATCTAAACCATGAATTCTGAAATTAAACAAATGTCAGATGTGTTAGTTTTTATGATTTCAGCTGTGAATTTGTACCCGAATGAGCAACGTGAGCCGCAGCTGGTGTGGAACTGGTTGGTGGTGAATCCATTGAGGTTGACACCTGGTGCCGTCCGGCCACGGGAACAAAATCCTCTCAGCTGCTTCTCCGATGTTGCCCTGGAGGAGCCAAGAGCCATCCCAGAGACACACTGAGCATCCAGGCTAACAATGCTGAATCTTTTTTTTTTTTCTAAGTCTCAAGCAATGATGTACTGTTGTCATGCATTTACGGTTTTTACAAATTGAAGGAATTTTACTGTTGTATATCATCTTTAATTCTACTTTGGAAAACTATCCAGAATACATTTTTCAGTGATTTATACACATCTGTGATTCACTTTCACATCATTTAGAGCAGATAAGTCATGAAACCGAACACTCCAGCGTAGGTTTGCAGAAAATGTCCTTGATTTGCCAAACAGATCACCTCGCTTTTGTTGCTTTGCTGCAACTCCTCAACTGCGTAAGCTAGATTCGGTGAACCGCGGACTTGTATATACAGACACTTTTGTCGTTACTGTGTTGCAACTGTACATAAACACACAGTAAATACCAGAACAGATACACATAGGCAAACGCACTTTTTCTCATAAGCAAAATCTTCTGCAGTTTATTTTGTCACTGAAACTGAAAACCACAACACAAACAATATGTCGCTGCTTTTGCTCTAGCCACATGTATAGTCCTTTACAAAGACACTGACATACAATCCTTTCCTACATTTGATTTGATTTCTATTCCTATTTCTTATGGCATCTTTGGCTTTGACATTAGCCAACACGGCCTCAGACAGTTGATCTTTTTGGCTAGCCCATGAAACTTGATGCATTGAGTGATAAAAAAAAAAAAAAAAAAAAAACTTTAAAAGA
>OMNM01048598.1:0-25506 GCA_900302745.1 Parablennius parvicornis
TTTGTTTTAAGTCCGTTACTCACCTCTCAGGATAGTTGGTGGCATACTGGATCTTCTGGGTCATTGAGAACTGATCACAGCCCACACTGGAGCAGATGCCATTCATGCCCTCCACAGTGGAGAAGTTGTAGCCTCTTTTTGTAACAAAGTAAACAGGGACTCCGACTTCAAGGTATTTGTACAGGTACTGGAAATAGTCCAGCATGTAGGAGCCCTGCACAGCAAACAGAGTAACTTTAGTAAGATTGCACAAAAAGTGTTGGCTTTCGTTCTTGTTTAAATAGCTGCGCTTATTGACCTGTGGCATAGCCAGCTCCTGATCCAGACCGACTGTCACGTTCAGCATGAGGAATATGGACGCACAAAACATGAAGATAAAAACCAACATCTAAAAGGAACAAAGAATAAAGTGTATTTAACAAATAGCCTGATTGGATTAGACTACATTTTGCATGTGTGGTGAAATGTGAAGAATAGCTGTTATAGTATGAGTGTGAGGTGTGTGAGGTAAGTAACTTTACCACTATGATCCTGGTCACACTGTGCAGTAGAAAAGGAGCATAGTATTTCCTCATGAGCGGCAGCAGGAAGCCCTCATTGGGCTTGTTTGAGCGCTTTTTGAACACTTTCACACAGCAGGCCACTTCACAGCGGTCGCTGTCCTGGCGCCAGGCGTCTAAGGACAGCAGTGCTACAAACGCTGTCATCTGCAGAATAAAGTCCATGAGCACAGCCAGAGCTGCATACAGAGCAAAAGACTTCACTGCTGGCATGGTTGATAGGGCCCCTGGAAAGAAAGTCAGAGAAATACTCTTAACAAAATGTTGGGCCAACTTTTATTTATTCCACTTAGTTTGTGTTATTCTTCTCATGTCAAAAATATCAACGTTGTTACCTAAAAAGAAGCAAATAGATTCAGAAAGACTGCACAGGAGCATACTGGGCGCCACGTTCCCCAGCACACGACCAATCTGTTCCTCTCGCTTCTCTCCAGGTCTCCGTACATCTCTCTGCAGGGATCACATCATTACAAATTTAGAAACAATGTTTTAGCTAATCAGCAACTGTGCACATTCAGGGTACACTTGGTTACACACCTGGTACTCTAAAACAAAAATGAAGATGTTGTCAGCTCCAACAGCGAGCACCAAGAAAGGTACAACTTGCAGAATCACCAGTGAGGAGGGGATGCCGATCCACGAGTAGAAGCCCATGGAGCCCAGGACAGACCAACCGACCACCAGGATCCCACCCAGACCCACCAGAATCTTGGAATCTACCTGCAAGACAACAAATAAATAAATAAGAAACCAGCCCAGCTAAACTCTACCCTTTTTGTTGGTTTCTATCTTTTGCGGTATTGTGTTTTTCTGTCTTGTATAACTTCCCAGGCATTAATCTCTGTAACGATAAGGACTGTATAGCTGACAAAGCCACATTATGACAGCGTGCCCTTATCGTGTGCAGTGGTAAGTGCCCGTGATATTGCAGCTGCACACTATTCTTCTGTATTTCCAGCAAAATATGAACAATTTGTGATGTAAAAAAAGACATAGCTTTACCAGTAAACGTTTCCATGAAGTGTACTCTCCCAGAGCCACGGCGATGTAAATGAAGATCACAGCATAGCTGATCATGAAGATTGGAATATCCTCTGCTGTCGTTCGATTAATCTCGTCTTCCAGAGATCTCTGCAGGGCCAGGGAATACCGCATGTCAGAGAATGAGATTACAGAAAAACAGGTAAGACCTCAGGGCACCCCTTGATAAGCTGAAGCAGCAAGTCCTTATCAGTGCAACTGCTGAGTACTTATTTTACTCTCTTCTGTGTAAAATGATCTTTGCTGAAGAAAATAAAAAAAGAAGCAATAATAACACAAAAATGGCCTCATATTCGATCATTTTGCCACAGGGCTTGATAACTCTAAAAAGTTACTGCAACAATCGCAAGATGTCTCCTGAGACTTTGCAGTTAAGAAAAATAAATCAAAGGTAAACAAACTCTTTTCTAAGTACTCCTAATATACTATACCTCAGCCATGTATGCAAAGGTGAAGTTGGCTTCTGGATTTTTCTGGTAGTCCTGGACAATTTTCAGAAACTCTGTCTCCCACTGCAAAGCCACTTTGAATTTGGGGTCGCTCCGGGCGTAGTTGTTGAGTGAGAAGGTCAGGATGAAAGCTTCTGCATTTGTGTATTCTTCATCTAGGAAACACAAAATGGATAAGAGGTTAATCAGAGTTTAGAGGCTGTGGATTTTGTGTGAATAAGATGGACAACGTCACTCACTTTTATAACCTCCCACTGCTAAAAACGAAAAGACTGGAGCTCCGTAATCAGCCATACAGCTCATGCCTAATTTCGTGATATCCTTAAATGACAGCGGAGAGCTGCAGGCGGGAGAGAGAGAAAGTGAGGTTACAGTTTGATGGTTAAAGAAAGAAAAAAATCCATGAAATCACAGTTTACTGGATAAATACTCACCCAAGGCAGTAGATCAGATGGTCTCTCCAATCCACATCTTTGGTCACTCCCAGCTCAGTCATGCTCACCTTTGCATTAATGTTGTCCAGACTATTTTGAAAGTACTGTGCTATGCTGTTGACTGCACAGTCAGTTAAGGTTGAATTGGTTGGGTTTAGTGGTGCGAAACACACATCCTTCAGAGTCGCTACTTTGTTGAGATCGTCTGACCAGAATGAGATGCTCTGAAAATGGCACAGAGAAAAAAAAGGTTCCAGTGAGTCAAACAATAATTTACAAACACTCTCAAATGTCATCTTTGACTGAATGTTCCTCTACCTGTATTTTCTGCTGGAGCTCAAGAAGCTCAATGATGAGCTCTTTGGATACGAGGCCGCTAAAGTTCTGCGGTCCAAAAAGCAACGAGTCGTAAATGTGGCCTTGTCTGTCAGGCGCTGTCAAAATCAGCTGGTTAGTCCTGAAGAAAGGGTCAAAGTGTGTATCGTGGAAGTCTTTCTCTTGACGTGCACGGCTGTTGGGAGCAGACCACAGCTCAACTGGATCTGTGGTGAGCTTGATGTCCTTGAGGCCAGTGGCTAAAACAGCTACGACAACTGCTGACACCAGGAGTACCTTGAATAAAGATAACACATTACCAGGTGAGACATAGCTTTGTCTTCATCTTTATCTGGCTGATATATTATGTTATAAATAATACTTTTTGTTTTTTTGACTAAGTTCTTCAAAATAAACCCACGAATGTTTAAACTTCTTCATGTTGCAGTTGAAAAGTTGCACTAAATGCTGCTTTGTTCAATGTTGTCCGTCTAGACAGTCAACATAAGTCTGTGGTGTCTCTTAAACTAATAAATAAATTATAAACAAGAAGATGAATTCTGCTAATTCAAAATACTCACAATGAGAGGATAAGTGGCCATAATTGTTCCCCAGTGCTGAAACTGTAAGCTCAGGAAATCTTGAGCAGCCAAGCTGTTTCTATCAACACAGGTCACCTCTTCTGGACGAATGATCCTCTCATTCAAAACATTCTTGCTTTTCCACTTTTGGTTTTCTTTCATCTTTCCAAAAAAGCAGTGGGCGATAGCGAGGTAAACCAGGAAGGCGATCATCAGGATACACAATACGATGATAGAAATCACCAGAACACCATTGGTGCCCAGAATGTTGAAGGGTTGCGGGGGTTTTGGTAGACTGGGCATACTGGGACACGCATCCTGGCAGTCCTGGCAGGAGCAGGCCTGACCCCCTGAAGATGTGGTCTCGTTACAGCTTAGAGCTGTTCCATCGTAGGGGATCACACCCTCTGGCACTCCTGAATTGTCTCCCTCCTTTATCAGCTTGAAGTCGAGGTCGAGTGGCGCCAAGCCGTTACTGGAGTCTCCTTGAAAGTCATACCAGCGTTGGGGGGTGCACAGGCTGGCACCATAGCGGCCACACATAGTGGCAATCGCAAAACCTCCTGTTGCAGGAATCCTGACATTCTTACAAGAGTTGAAGGCTGCATTTGCAAAGTCCGTGGTGATGTATGATTGGTAACCCACTACGACCTCCCTGCTCCCTTCCAAGTCGGTCACATTCATGACACTGGTGATCTTGATCCTCAGGCTCTGGTCAGGGCTGCAGGTGTTAATGCAGTGCAAGTGGGCAAAGTTTTCAGCGCATGAGGGGCAGCGGTTCAGAACGGCCTTGGACAGGGTCAAGCTGGTTTCCAGAGACTGCAGCTGGTTGTAGGAACAGCAGGCGAACGTATTGCCCTCTCCACGGTCCAAAATGGGACACACCTGTAGCAGGGATGAGCGTTATTCCATGAAGTGAATATATGAATCACATGATCAATTCTGGAACTGAGCAGAGGTTTCTAAGATACTTTCAACAGGCAAAGAGTGAGAACTATGGTCAGTTTGATCAGGCTTTATGCTGTAGTAAAAACATTATATATCACATGTGATTAGGTGTGGATGTTCTTTAGTCATTAGTCTAGTCCCAACATGGCTGCTGGTTGCTCAACCTGCACTTTATTGCTCTGTTTGGAAAAACATGGATGCATGAAAGACGAGCATGCAACCTTTTCCTACAACTAAGTAGTATTTACTGTATAGTCCTCAGAAACCCATCTGCCTGATTCCGTAATTGATACCCAGTGTGGTTACACATTGGAAAGCATGACACCAGTCAAAATGAAAATTGATGAAACTGCTGTGAATAAGGAAGTTAAGTTGCACCTATTTTGATCTTCGTGTAAAGCTACAGGGTGTTGTGGGAACCAGATCAGTGAGTTAAGAAACGTGAGTGTACATTTTTCTTTGTCAGGAATGAAAAGGAAAGGACATAAATGCCAACTGGGACTATGGACAAATGTTTGTCCTGGTTTTAGTTGATTCTCCAGTGAATGTGTCTGTTTGGTACATTGTTTTATCCTAGATGTGTGTGTTGTTCACACTGTAGGCTCTTATGCCATTTTCAAGATCTACGTATGAGTATTGTGTATTGGATGCATAACTTTGTAAGACCCCGGGAAGAACAATTGTCACTTATTGGGAATCTTAAAGCAAAAACCAACAATAAAATAAAGAGGAGTATTAATGATCATGTATCTGATGCATGCGATCCAACAGCTTTGCTGCTCTTGTGAAGGTGGCATCTATATTATTCTAGTGTATTTCAAGCTGTGGGTTTTCACTATTCACTATTATTTCACAAGACAAGTGAAATCAATGAAATACAAAACCTTTACTGATGCAGAGCAAGTACATTTTCAAATCCATCTGCTCTTTTTTTTATATATATATATAATTTTGATGCACATTCAAATTGAACAGAATTTACTGGACCTTAGTGCTCACTCTACATGAAAAGCAAACTCCTGCTGCGCAGCAGTCTTTTGAAACAAACTTGTGTGTCTTGTAAGACAATGAGCTGAATCTACAGACCTGTTGGAGCTTCTTGTAGTGTACACCAGTGAGAGATCGGGCCCTGCTGTAATTGAGACATGGGACTTTGGGAGGAATGAGGGATCCATTTATCAAAGGGTTAAGACCACACTCTTCATAGAAAGAACAGTAGCCGGCCTCGTGCTGCGCCTCAGACAGCACCTGTGTGGAAAACAGGAGTGACAAACCAGACATGTGGGAGTGAGCGGCGTAAATTAGGAAAATGACTCAGGTTGAAATGTCCTTTGAACTCAGAACTTAGGTACCGCTTACACAATATGACTTTTTTCACCACTTTTATTCTCTTTTTTTTGGTGCTTTTTTTTCTTCTAATAAATAGTTTTACAGAATATCCTTCTCTGTTCTGTTTACAATTCAATCTGTCATTTTTGTTATTGTACTGACAACGGATTTACGCTGGAGTCAAGTGACCGCTTTGACTGACTAACTTCAGTAACTTAGCAAAACACAGCCAGAAACTGCATGCTATCGTGACTGTAGATTTTATGTATTAGATTCTTTTAAAGAGTATCAAAATAAAAAAAAAAATAAAAAAACCTCACATACTTCATGTGGATTTAGTTAGCAAGTCACTTTTGATGTCTTACAAAACAGGATTCATGAGTAAATATTTAAAAAAATTATGAAAATATATTCAAAATGAACGAGTTAGTTTATTGATGTGTTTATTATTGCTACTATCAGAAACAGTCCATGAATATCACGATGACATGTCATCCTACCCAATGAGCTACTTAGTGGCACCTTGAAGGAACAATAAAGTAAAGATTGCTTGATATTTCCAAGGTTAAGATTATCTCTGCTTACAGAAGAGGAGACAAATTCAGATTATATATTGTACTATTATATACTGTACATATATGTACATATTATAATTATTATATATAATTATAATTATAATTATAATTATAATATATATGCATATATATGTGTGTGTGTGTGTGTGTGTGTATATAATATATATATATATATATACACACACACATACATATATACATATATAATATTTCCCTGTACACACATGAAAAAACAGAATGCACCTAACTCTACACAATCAAACATTTGAGTTAATGTTATGAAATACTATACCCTTTTCTGTCATTTCGATCGAACCAAAACTATTGTGGTATTTCTCTAAATGGTTGTTTCAATTACACATGTTAATGTGAGACTTTTTTTTTTTATAGAGTATCAATACCTATTTATGAGTTCGTTTGTATGAGGTTTTCTAAAAGTGTTCAATCTGTTAAATACTTTACAGACACATATCACAGTAAGAACCATACAGTTGCAAAATATGTTGTCCAACATCTTAGTTCTGTGTAACCTTTTAGTCATTTAAAAAATATATTTTCGAATTTTGAATCAGTATCAAATCTATATCCTCAAAATCAACGCTAAAACCCTAAGAAAATGTTTTTTTCCATTTATCTATGTGACTAATTGAATCTGTGCTGCTTCCACAAACTTCTCTAATCTCACTTTTAGGTGGGAATAAGTCTTGACGTGTTGGAATATCATGTCTGTTTTCACATTTGTCATACAAAGATATACATTTTACCAAATGCCCCCAACAAAACTAATCATATTCATAAATAAACCAAATGAAATTAAGTTGATGAGACATGTTTCAATCCTGGAATATTTCCTAAATCACAAAGTTTCAACTAAAACTGATTAGGAACTAATGCAAGTATCATTTGACACTAACATTTTTATGGATTATCCAGGCTCAACGCGTAGATGCTGGTAGAAACTTTAGGTTTATAATGATGGACAATGGGACAAAACAGTTGCAAGTTATTGTTATAGCAAGTGTACAGTATTGGTGACGCTGTATATAACAGAATTCTACTGTGAAATAATCACTTATAAAAAGACCAACTTACCATACAAGTCAGAAAAGTGATGAGAGCTGAAGCACGGCCCATGATTCCTGAGCAAAAGAAGATTCAAAGTCCTCACATACAGTAAATTGGAGTGTATAATGGTGGCGGATTTCCTGGAAGACTTCACCAGACGATGACAGTTTCGTCTGAGTCTCCTCTTCCTCCTGTCTTCTGTCTGTCCGTCTGATAGTGTCAGTACTGGTGTTAGAAAAGCATAAACACATGTCCTACGTCAGCATTTCGGCCTTATCTGGCCTGATGTGACTATTGTCCAATCACAGCTATGGATCGTCAATTCCACTGTTTGCATGGGAGGGTCGGATTGAGTCAGTGGTCAGATTCAAGCGAGCGGGAGAAACTATAAGAGAGAATCCAATATGACGACTACACCCAGTTCCTCTCCCACATGTGTCTGATTATAAATTGTGACCTTTGGAGCCTCTGTAATTTATTTTGACAACAGGCCTACAAAGTGAATATGGTTAATACGAACCACACAGATGATTTGTGGCAGCAGAGATTTCACTTCTATTGTTATGAAGAATCTCTAAAACTGCAAATATACAGTATGCAGAGAGCTTGGATGTGACCTCTGGACCACGGCTAACAATGCTGTGTGGAGGTGATTTGATCTTTGAGGAGCAGAGAGGACTTTATATCAGTTGATACCTCTGATGCGCTTTGTTTGAACACAATATACGTATTGCTGTTGCTAAGGTGTCACATAATTTACACAGAGACAGCTGGTGGGCAGTGGTAAGCTGCCACACCAGGAAACCCAGGCTTATCGTCATACCGCGTCACATCCCACAGGTTCTAAATCAACAGTGTAATTAATGCTCTTTATCACATGTCAAGGTCAAAAACACAGATAAAGCTTGCAACTGAGCGACCTCTTCTGAGATATCAGGGTGAAGGTGCACAAGGATCAAAAATTGCCATAAAGTGGGATGGTAAAAGGAAAAATGGGGCTGATATGATGTTGTTCCTTGCTCCATTGTACGGTGATAAGTCACGTTAAGATATTGTAACTTTTTCAGTTATGTGAAATGCTGCGACACACTGTTCAAATCAAAGAGGGAACCTGGGCCATTTATCTTAGCGCTAATGCATCCTCGGCTTTTGTCTGCAGTGACTCCAGTAAATCACATCACACAAGTTTCTTTAATTTTTCCTTGATGTGTACATTTACAGCTTGTTGTAAAAATAAGTGGAACTCCATATTTGTATCTCCATATAAGTTCACTGGTAAAATCCCAGACCTATAGATACAGCTCTGTTCAATTCAGGTGAAGATGGGATGTATTCAATATACATTCAGTTTATTGAGCCAGCTGATGATATCAGTGACCATAAAGCCCCAAATTTAGTATTGCAGATTTTTCCTGGGTCTTGATGGATGATTTGGTGGGAAGTTTTCTAATTCTATCGTCATCTGAGTCTGGAGCTGCTGCTGTGAACTTTTGTTGGGATCATTATCCATGGCATGTGTCCTCATTCTCTTTCATTACCTCCGCCAAGAAAGTCATGTTTTTGCCAGGGTTTGTTTGTCTGTTTATCTGTATGCTAGCAGGATTACACAAAAACTCCTGACGGGATCTTCCAAAACAAAATTCACAAGATGCGTCTTGACCCAACTTAGATTCCATTAAATGTTGAGAGTGATCCGGATAATCACCTGGATATAAAAAAAATATCAAAGATCCTGTTTTTCCCCTTTACTTATTATTGAGCCATTTTCAAAAAATTATATCTCTTGGAGATCATATCTGATTGACTTGTAAAACTTCAGTGATCTGTAGGACGGTCGTATCTAGTAGGGTGCGAAATTTCATCCGGATTGGATCCAGAATAAGGTCAGGAAACATTCTGGAACCCCATTTACGAGTTTCAAAAATCATAACTCATTGAACATTGTTTCGATTGAAATTTGACATGTATATTAGGAGGATCATTGCCCTGAATTGTACCAAATTTCATCTGAATTCGATCCAGATTAATGTTATGGCAGCAGCACTTTGAAGTTGGGAAATTTTAACATTGAAAACGCCATTTAGTGGAGGTCTGCGCTCTCGGAGTGCTTTTCTTTCTCGTTTCCACTGCAGCTCCTTTTTCAGCGTTTCACCCACGAGCGCACAAAGCAAAGCGGCGTCCTATACCTTGAGTGATCAACACGGCCTTTTTACAATCTTCAGGACTGAGGCGTCCTTCACGAGCACAACATATAGAAAATGGTCTGTGCAACTCGCAATATCACGATGGTGATAACTGGCTCGTGATAACAGGAGTTGAGCAACGTGAAGGGTCGCAACCATTACATGAAGAATGTTTCCGTCCATGTTTGTGTCATTATCAATGGGCGGCAAGAAACAAATGATTATGGAGTCGATCTTAAATCTCTCCTCATTACACTTCAATGTGAGGGGGCAGAGGAAACCCCCTTGATTGCACATTAGAGGGCTTCCATCTTTCCAGCTCCAAGTACTGCAGATGACAAATAGAAATAAAAGTCTCTGGACTGAAAGTGCAACATGTTCTGCAAGCATGATCTTGGTGGGTGTTTGATTAGAGAGTTGAGTTTCAACTCTTAGTCCCTCTAGGCGACAAGTCTCCCTGGGTGCTGTTCAGTAACTTTCCACAGATAATATATATTCTCGTAAATTAAAAGAAAAATTATAGACAGTACAGATGAGTGGAAGATCCAGCTTTCTGAATATTGTAATTTATTATCCAAATCAAATCTGTCCATTTGCCTCTGGAACACTATTTGTTTTGAAAAGCATTTTAATCTTATTTTTTTTTACATTTTTTTTGTTTGATTTTGACACATTACCTGCAACTTCTATAAACTAATTCTCATGTGTATGTAACAATTGCACCATTTACTCTTTGTCTACATACAACAAGAAAGAAACATCCAAACACGTGAAGAAATGTGATAAAATGTAGCTAATAATTCAATGAAAGACTTGTAGACAGAGATTTTGCTTATGCTGATTGAAGTTTCCAACAATACTGTATTAAAATAATATTTATCTATTTGGCGGCTTCCTTTAAGAGTGGTTGGTTAGTTGCAGTCCGCTAGTTTTTATACTGGATGACTCCTACGCACATTTCAACATAATATATCGAAACGTATTTTACCTCAATTTAATTTTTCAAATGTTTCTGAAGGTTTCATAGTTATATGTTCATATTCATGTTTGCAGATCAGTGTGAATTTCACATGTGGAGTTTTGAAGGTATCAAATGAATCATCTAAATAAAGCGAGAAGATGTTTTGACAGATAAAAAACAGCTTTGTTATTCTTTCCAAAAGAGAGTGTGTAAAGATGTCTATCATCACGAAATGCTGATTTTCAGTCAAGATAACACACACTTTATTATCTTTACGATTGTCTCTTTATCAGTTATCATTTACAGTGCTGGCCCTCTGCCATCTAGACTGTAAGGAAAAGATGATCATGACATTTTGCACTGCAGCAGGGTGATAAAGTTGCTGACTGTTCTTCAGTGAAGTGTCCATCGTTTGGCAATAATCACTTTAGTATTCTGGTGAAATTATAAAGAATTAATTTGAATAAATGTGAAAGACTCAAATAGGTCCTGGTATAAACCAGTTTACAGACAAATTCCTGTATTTGGATACTAATTTGAAGTTGTATTGGGAAAAAAAGGGCTTAAAATGGTAAGGTACAGGATGTTGTTGATTTCACATCCATATGATGACTTTTCTGTTAAGCAGACTCTCTGTATCCACTTTAAACTAAGATGAAGAACTCAAATGGGCCTTGATGACCACATATAGCTTGAGTGAGGCTTCATAGGGTTGTGGTTAAAATTCTCTCGGCGGGGATGCTGCACGAAATGATTTACTGGTTCTAAATAAAACCTAGCTCAGAGTAAAAAGAAAAGACGTCTCAGTCAGCTAAACATGAATTAGAATAGAGACTTTACCCTCCACTTTAATTTTACGTTAGCCAGTGCCATGTTTGTTTACTATGTGGAACAAAGCTTGAAAAGAATTTCCCACCTGCAAGTATTCCTTTTCTATTAAAGACCATTTTTTGAATTTCCCTTGTCACTTACAAAATGTAGTGCACGTCCTCTATAATTATCTCTTTCCTACTGAGCTGTGCAGCCGGGAGCCTCACTGTGACACTTATTACTGCATGTCTGAACATAAAACTTTAAAAGAATGGTTTCGAAGGGACAATGCTGTTAACATTAACGACGACTCCACCTTCTGGTGCAGAAGTTAAATCGATGAATGCATCCCTCCTTGAATGTGGATACTATGTAATTTACAGGGGCTCTTTTCCTGCTAAGAAGTGTGAAAATACATTTATATTGGTACTCAATGTTACTGTGGTCAGCTGAGTCCCTCTGGAAAAAAAAAAGCTCTTAACTGTATCAGTTGAAGTGATTTGTGTTGCTTGTTCCATGCATTCATAATGAAGAGATCTTGAGGTTCTTAAGAAAACTGCACTAATAGGGAATCATGAATTTATTCCAGAAAACTTGACATGTTTAGAACAAAAAACATTTTCTATCCCTATGGAAAAAAATTACATTACTGTGAGAAAATAAGTAAAACACATGGCTCATTGACATTTTAGTTTTAAAACATTTTGCATGTACAAATAAAAAAAAAAGTACAAAAAAAAAAAATACATGCCATTACTGAAGTTCAAAAGTAACTCTCACTACATGAAATGAATACAGTGAGTATGAAAATGGGGAAAAAAATAACTAGACATTTTATTCAAAATCTGCGCTGCTTATTGGGTCCATAGTCTCCGGCCCCAGGGAGGCCTCTGGGGAAGCCGCCCTGGCCTCCTCCGGGCATGTTGTTGTTGTTGTTGTTTCCTGACCCGGCCATCATTGGGGTATTCTCAGCATTCAAGCTAGCTGCAGCAGCAGAACTGGAGTTGCCACCAAGTGAGTTTCTGTTCATGGGAATCCCGTGGCCGCCCATGTGCATCCTTATGTCTTGCTCTCTGTTCTCGGGGAAGTTGCCTCTGAAACCCTCCTGCTGCCTCTTCATCATCTCCTCATTTCGCATCCTCATCTCCTCCTCTCTCCTCCGGCGCTCCTCCTCCTGTCGCTGCTCGGCCAGCTTCCTCTTCTGCACCTCCTGGCTGTGGAGCTCCTCCATCCTCCGCAGCTCCTCCTGCCGCCTCAGCAGGTCCTGCCTCATCAGCATCACCTGATGCTCGTGTCGGGCAGCCTCCATCTCAGCTTCCAGCTTCTCCTGGGCCTCTTTCATGTTACGGTCAACCATCTCGTACTGCTGCTTCTCCATCTCCATCAGGGCCTTCCAACGCATGGCGTACTCGTATTCGAAGGAGCCCGGCTGGGCGAATCGAGGTGGCTGCTCACGCTCTTTGTGGAACTGTTGGTTTTTGTTTATGAGCTTTTCAGGTAGACCTTCATCCTCATCATACTGGTCCATGGGCTCCACTATGATAGGTCGAGGGAAGGCTGTGAGAAGATAGGCACCATCAGCACACTTATCCAGAGCCTTCCTTGCAGCTGGTTTGGAGGTGTACTCCACGATCCCCTTCCCTGTGGGCCTCCCTCGGTCATCCACTACAACCACCGCTCTTTCTATCTGACCGAATACTGCAAAGGCCTCCTCCAGCAGCTCGTTGGACACAAAATCGGGGAGATTCTTAACAGTCAATGCAGCCCCGTGTGTTGCAAACCTCACACGAATAGGCCTGCCTCTGAAAGGGGTGTCATCCAGCTCGGCTCGGGCGATCTCCGCGATGATCCGCGTCTCCAGCCGAATGAACCCGAAGCCTCGGTCCTTGTTGATGAAGATCTCACTTGCCTTCCCGTACTTGGCGAACAGCTTCTCCAGCTCCTCCTCGCTCATCCCGGTAGGCAGGTTTCCCACAAACAGCCTGCTCCGCTGAGTGAAGGTCTTCTCGCCGGGCTTCCTGAAGCTTTGCAGGTCCAGGGTTAAGGCCTCGTTCGGGTTGCTCGGCTCGCAGGGATCTGGCTGCTGGCCGTTCGTGTCCATCCCTCCGGGCTTCTTCTGCTCCCCCGGGCGATTGGGGCCGTGGTTTTGCTGGGGGCCTCTGTTTCCTTGCATTTCACAGTCGCAGAATTAAAACCCGAAGCAGAAATAACTCGTTAAAATCAGGCTAACTCTGAGCCGACCGTGCGCACAAAGAGAAGCAAAAATGGCGACGCGGCCGCGGCGCTATTGTGACCTCATCTCCGTGCGACTTTTCTATTTCAATGAGTGACGTAGAGTATATGCGACACATGAAGACGCGTTTATAAGCCTTATTTTGCCAAAACCTTACCTTTTATTTAGGCTTGAACAGTGGTATTTAGGTCTCACTCCATGTTAGTTACTGTCTTTGTGGCGTGAACTAAATATTGTGCTTTTTTATAGGGAGCTCGTCCGAAAAGGTTCTCGCGATAATTCATCTCGAGATAAACAACGTGGTGACGTCGAGAGAGTAATTTCGCGGGAACTGGCTATGTTGCTGTCCAATGGGCTGCAAAATCCAAGAATAACTTAAAACCAGGTTTAAAGTGTAAAGCTACTCCCAACCAAGGTGAGCTCGTTACATATGTTACCCCAGCCTTGATTGTTTATAACGTAGTGTTTTGGAGAAGCACTGACAGCCTATCGATCAACCCACCAGGCTCATCTCTGCTCTTTTCTTTGTATCTGAATCAGGACAGGCATGTTCTCTGACCTGAGCGCCCAGAAGGAGGGCTCCTCTCTGCTGTCCTGCCCTCCCTCCGAGGACCAGGCTCCGGCCGTGTTTGAAAGGATGTCGCTTTCCTACACACCTTGCGCCGAGCGCTACAAAGTCGGGGAGCGGAGCTTCAATCGCCAGTACGCTCATATCTATGCAGCAAGGCTCATGCAGATGAGGCCTCTGCTGTCAGAGAGAGCCCAAGAGAAGTGGGGTAAGAACGGGCACTGTGTCCAACAATTACAATATTTAGTTTACTATACAATATAAGGGTAGATTACATAAGGAGCCCACTGGGCCTATAAAGTGGTCGAGAGGACGGATGGCTGGATGGATTGACCCAGAAACTCCCCCAAAAAGACACATAATGTCTCAAACGTGAGGCATATTGCATTACTAAGGTTTAGAAAAGGACCAAATTTACGTGAAAAGACAATAAATGCTGGATTAATAACTCTTAGAAACACAAATGTTACACAAAGTCAGCAGAGATGGAAAACAACTTAATGTTTGGCTCTGAGGGACCACGTATCACTGATGTTTTCTGAATGACAATAAAAGTAACGTTGAAGAATGATTGCATGATCTGTCAGGTGATGCGTATGGGATAAAATTTTCAGTTGTAAAAAAGCTATCTTTGAAAGGCGAGGCAGATTGCATGTCATTGCTGTGAGAACTTAATTTGTTTAATTATTTTCCTTGTCTATGCAAAATAAGCCATTGTGTCTTCATCCATTCATGATTTTTTTTTTTTATGTTGTTTTGTTTTCCTTCTCCAGGGTCTGATGTGTGCATCAGGAAGTTGTGTGATCTAGAAGCAGAAAAGCAGTGTTGCGTTGTGGGGACACTGTTTAAGCGAATGGAGTTGCAGCCATCTATTCTTAAAGAGATCAGCGAGGAGGTTGGCGAGCACCCTGAATCCAACTCACTGCATTCACAATGGATAAGATGTAAAAAATCTTAACATGGACAAAATTATTTTTGCTTTCCCTCTTGTCAGCACAATCTCCTGCCCCAGCCTACACCATCCAAATACATCACTGACACAGATGAGCTTATTCTGGAGGATGAACTTCAGAGAATCAAACTAGAAGGAAAAATCGACAAAGACAAATGTGTCACAGGTTAGAATTTGTTTCGGTCACTGCCACGTCTGTCAACACATTTTGAGACTTTAATGCCATTTCTTTCACCCAAATTCAGGGAGTGTTATCGCAATTTACGGAGCCGAAAGGAATAACGGAAAATTCATTGTTGAGGACTTTTGCACGGCGGATCTTCCGTTGCAGACCGAGAGACCTGAACTCAGCTCTGACAGGTAAACATGAGCCCTGACATGGCACAGTTTAGATCCCAGGTTTTTATGATAACAGAATGAATTTACTTTGTTTGTCTTCAGGTTTGTGCTTCTTGCTTCCGGCCTCGGTCTGGGCAGCAGTCATGCAGACAGCATGTTGGGGCTACAGTTGCTGGTTGACATGATAACCGGTCAGCTTGGTGACATCGGGGAGCAGAGCGGCGCAGCAACCATTTCCAGGGTCCTGCTGGCAGGAAACCTCCTGAGCCCAAGCACCCAGGACAAGGACGCCTCTACGAAGGTACGGAGAGGAAGAGTTTTAACTTGACACACAATTCCTTATTGATACTTTTCAATAATTCAGCTCTCTCTGGACAATTACACCTTGGAGCTGTTTTGCTTCATTTATATCTTAGTTTTATTTGTTTACAGGCCAAGTATCTCACAAAGAAGACCCAAGCTGGCAGTGTGGACGCTATTCGTATGCTGGATGAACTGTTGCTTCAGCTGGTGGTGAGTCTGTCGAATGCAGTGGGGTGGCACATTGTTTACGTCATGTCGGGTCATCTTAAGTGAACATTATGTTTGTGAAACTCAAACTTTTATTGGCTGCAAAAAAAAAAATTATCACCAAAAACTGGTATATGCCTGAACCTCCTTGCCTCAAACAATGGATGGATGTGGTAAAAAAACTATATAAATTGCTTTCTTTATAAGAAATAGAACTGAAGTTGGGAAATGTGCATTATGTTTTCTTCAAATGAAGAGGATCCTGTCTCTCAGAGGCTGGACAGTCATAGACTCCCTGCTTATATTTAATTTAAATTAATATGAATACACATGTATCCCTACTGTCTTTGTTTGTTCTCTTCTATTTGTATTGTTTTGTTTGTTCCATGTTTTGTTTTTGTTGTATATAATGTGAAATTGCTCAACAGAAAAATAGTTATGAAATACAAAAAGGAAAAACTTTTACAATTTCATTGTAATCTAAAGATTACCCCAAAAACATCTTGTAGGTTTTTCCCCCCCTAACCTTTGACATGATTATCTTATGTTTTATGTCGCTGACATAGGCCTCTGTTCCTGTGGATGTGATGCCGGGCCAGTATGATCCCTCCAACTTCACCCTCCCACAGCAGCCTCTTCACCGCTGTATGTTTCCCTTGTCCTCCGCCTACCCAACGCTACTACTCGCCTCCAATCCATATCAGGCCGACATCGATGGAGTGAGGTACACAGTCACACCCCTGTCACTCAGCTCACGTTCCAGCCTATATTGATATGTTCACAACAATGTTTTTGTTTGTCTTCCAACAAAGGTTTTTGGGCACATCAGGTCAAAATGTGTGTGATATTCAGAAGTACAGCAGTTTGGACAGCCACCTGGATATATTGGAGGAAACGCTGCGGCTCAGACACCTCGCTCCCACAGCACCAGACACTCTGGGTGAGTTGGTGCAGAACATGAAACAAGTTCTCCATCAGCTCTGAGCCTAATGCAAGTCTATTCACATTATATAACTTTTTCCAAACCAGGTTGTTACCCATTTTACCTAAAAGATCCTTTCATCTTGGAAGAGTGTCCCCATGTCTACTTCAGTGGCAATGCCCCGAGGTTTGAATCCAAGCTCATTAAAGGTGAGTTTCTTGATGTTGGTGATGTGTGCACATCAACGCAACGGAGTATCCCACAGTCCACCAGATTTCACACAGTATTTGAATGAGTAAGGAGCAAAACTATTCTGTAAGGTATGTTTGCTATTCGATGGTTTCTTTTCTCACGAAATTCAATGATACTCGTTCTTAGCCTAATTTCTGATGAGACGATAATATCAAAGCTGTTTTATGGGTACAGCAGAACACCACACAGCTCCAGGTCCCCAGCTTTAATATGAAAGTGTAACATGTAAAAAGAAAACTAAGGTTTTTCCTTTTGAAGGCTAGCACTTTTCTGAGAAAAACTGAAAGATCTTAGATTTTCTTGTGGCTTAAGACGCACAGAGTGAGTTGATTTTTGAAGTTATGGGATTGTTTATATGCTAATGTTAGCTAAAATTAGCTAATGCTAAGACCAATTATTTAGAGAATGACAAGGTTTTTAATCTTGGTGTGATTTAATATTTGGAGATAAAGACTGAAACATTTTAGGTTCTCCCATTATTACAGTCTGAAGCGATCGTCACAATAATCTGATTACTGTCAGTGATTGTTTCCATTGCCATCAAATTGAAGGTGCTCAGTGTTTTTGTTTTCCTCCTGGCAGGTGCTGATGGTCAGGAAGTGCTTTTGGTCACTGTTCCGGAGTTCAGCAGCACTCAGACAGCGTGCCTGGTCAATTTACGCACTCTTGAATGTAAACCAGTCAGTTTCTCTGCGTTCTCTGCCGGAGAGGACGAAGAAAGTGAGATGAACATCAGCCACTGAAAGTCCTCCGTCGTTTTGACACCTCCGATCACAAACTCATCACATCAGCTTTTGAGCAAGAAATACAATCTCTGTGAAATGGACGCAAGTGTGATGTCGGTCTTTTTATTGAAATCACTGTTTCGGGTTGCTCCTGCTGTAACCTTTCAGACAGTTTCTTTGTATTAAACTTGAAGAGAAAAGTAGCACATATTTATCACTAGTAGACACCAGGTGCTATGGAAAAAAAACCAGGAAGAGACACGTGTGTATTAACAAGCCTTTATTCGAAAAATAACTCTTCTACCTCAGCTGTGTCTGAGGAAACATGACAGAAAACTCTTCCTCTCTCTGTCCGTTACCAACCGTGACCTGCTTTTCACACTTTTTTCATGACGGATACTGTAAAAAGATTTCTACCATGAATGAGGACAGTGTAAATAATTCAGCTGTTTCTTTATCCACAATAAACAACCTTTCATGAAGCCAAACAAAAAGCATTCATTAAAGAACTGATAGAGTCAGAAACGTGCAGTGTGAAGTTACATGGGTCTTTTCCTGTAAAGAGGTCTCATGTGAAGTGTTAAGTAACAGACTACCTTTAATGGAGTTAATTTCCTACATTCTCATTGTTTATGCCATACAGCGACAGGGTTTGTTTGACTGTCAAAACAGCTGAAGGTACAACCTGGTAATGAGAAGTACTATTAGGAGAGGGTGCTTTTTAACTGAAACCAGTCGTGTGTATCTGTGTTAATAGTCATCAATCTTGTATTCGTAGTTATAATCCAGGAAGGACTCTGTGAAACCGCCAGGCGTTGAGGACTGTCCCTCTCCTATGAACCACGAGTCGTACCAGGCCGTCGTGGTTTCTGGTGTTGTGGGAATTGTGGTTGTTGGGGGTAATGTCGTCGTGGATCGTAGCCTCATTAATCTCTGCTGCCGAAGGCGGCGGAGACGAGCGATCCTGAGCCTCCTCTGCCTCTCTGCACTTGGCTGTGGGTTTGGTGAAAGCCCATTTCTGCTGTCAACCACACGCCTGTGGCCATTTCCTCCCGCAGAATGTTGTACTCTGTTGTTGCCGTAGCTGAGTCGAATTGGCTTGTTTCCATGGAGTGCCATAATCTGCAGAGGAATTAAGACACTTTATGAAGCACTGTTGGTTCAGTGTTGAATGAGGGTGTTGCTGTCGGTCTCACCTGTTTGATGCGGTCCCAGTTGGACTTTGCCAGGTTGAAGCTGCACGCAGTCGCTCCTGATTGATAACCCACCACACACAGTTTAGTCACGGAGGAGAAACCCTCAGCCCGAGCTGTCACACGGTACTCCCCCGGGTTCAGCAGACGCCAGTAATCCCCTGTGGGTGCTACAATAAATCAAAAGGAGATGGATGTTGTTTCAGCAGACGATCCACTGTAGTGAACGCTGAAAGGAGCAGCCGAAGAAAAAAAAAGGAGTTAATTTGTGCTTTGAGCAGGATGCTGACCAGTAGTGACGTCGTGGTTTATCCCCTCCACTGATATGGTGGCGTTTGGAATGGCGTTCCCCTGCTGGTCCTTCACAACCCCTCTAATGCCACGATGTACCTGAAGAGCAGGTGTCAGAATTAGTGAAGGAGCCAACCACGTATATAATCACAACACCCTCATGTTGCTGCACTTAAATAGCACGTCTGTAACTGTTCTGTACAATTAATCTTTGTGCTCTTTCATGAATACTTTTTTTAAAGGAATGTTTCGCTTAGTTACAATAGTGAAGGTGAGAATTACATACAGCAGCTGTGTTTATACAGCTCTGCCGAAACAGGAAGAGATTTCTGGTAAATAGAATTGCCTTGTAATTCAAGATAACTACAGTATGGGGTGAACAGTCTGAGTGTTGCTAAAGGCTGTCTGGGCAGAAAGGTTATGTAGTGGTTAGTTAGCACAGTCACAGCATGAAGGGCAGAGGTTCAGATCCAGACTGGGCTTTTTTGTTTGAAGGTTGCATGTTCTATCTAGACTAACACCCTCCTATCATACAAAAAAAAATGGATAAATTTGGTATGAAAGGTGGATGAATGAAAAGCTTTTGTTTAATTAAAAAAAAGAATCCATTGTCATAATTGGCTTGAAATGCACATGAATATAGTTTAAAGTGTATGGGGGGAAAATAGAGTATTTTCTATTGAAAAATGTAGACTGAATTGTTTTGAAGACACAAAAGCTATAAAAAATGTCAAAATTTCTGTCCCTCATGCCGAAACCTTTGGTCTGTGTTGACGTTTTGAATCATTTGGGTTCATTTTCAGTGACATGTCTACAAATTCAACCTCACAGACATCATCTTCAACAGTCCGATATTTTCAGTATTTTCATGTCTGTTGTACATTAATATCAGTTAATATCAGTGATAAATATATGAAGTACTGTAATACTGTAATTTTCCCATTCAATAGGATTTGAAGAAGTTCATGCAATAAAATCCAGCTTTCAAAACAAAATGTATAATATAGGAATGAAGTGCTCAAATATGTGTGCTATGTTGTAAATGTAACATAATTTCTAAAGTGAAGTTCAAATATGAAGAAAAAAAGGGCCCAAAATGATCATGTGTTTGTAAATGTTTTTAAAGAAACTGTAAAACTGCAATATTGACAACTGCCTTGACAGGTCCTGGCAGATACTTAAATCCTCCGTGTTGAAATCAGATAAAAGTCCATAGTACAGTATGTTGAGACTGATGCTCAGTTTCTGCTCTCAGTGCTGAAGTGCAGCCAGAAACCGTTTTGTTCTGTGCTTGTGTGTTACTGACCTGCTCCATGAAGATGAGCATTGCTTCTCTGTTCTTCTCCCACTCGTACACCAACTCACTCTTATGAGGGAACTTATCACAGCCAAGGAACACGGACAGCTCAAAACAGTTAGTGTGCAAGTAGCTGAAGTCATTCATACCTGTGGAGAGGAAAACACACACGCACACACACACACACACACACACACACCTCAGACACTGTCGTGCACATATTGTCCAGCAGGGGGCGCTGCCATTCAAGCTTCATTACTCACTGCCTGTGACGGGTTTCCATTTGGCCCTGTTGATGATCCCCTGGCCCCCGGTGGTCATGTCTCCATGGCAGGAGCCCAGGTAGTTGTGTGACATGGAGAGGTGTGTGGATGCGTAAGAGACGGCGAGCCACCTAAAGAGGGACTCGTCTGCGATCACTTTAGGCTCGTCTTCAGGCTCTGCATACTGGTAGCCGCCACCTCTTCGGTCATCCTCTTCCTCCCTGTGCCCATACCCTTGACTGTGGTCGTACCCTTGGCCATGGTCGTACCCCTGGCCATGGTCGTAGCCCTGGCCGTGGTCGTAACCCTGGCCGTGGTCGTACCCCTGGCCGTGGTCATAGCTCTGACCATGTTCGTACCCTTGGCCGTGCTCATAGCCCTGGTTGCGGTCGTAACCCTGGTTGTGCCCCTGGTCATAGCCATGATTGTAGCCACGGTCATAACCGTGATCGTAGCCATGCCCTCGCCACTCCTCCTCGGGCTCAGAGTATCCTCTGCCCCTCCAGTTTTCTTCTGGCTCCTCGTGGTAACCCCTTCCCCACTCAGTCACGTCAAAGCCCTCCTCGTCATACCTGCGGGGAATGATAGTTTTAACTCTTTGATATTGTTGTGTTTGACAAATGCAGAACAAATGTAAAAAGATTTGAATGTGTTCATATAAGAGCATGATTCAGGGAGCAATGGCTGAGCACAAACAGAAAATGAAATGAACTGTCTCACTGTCTCTTCTTGCGACTGTGGGGTTTGTGGCTGTCAGCAGGCTTGTTGAGACGTAAGCTGTCATAAGGATAAGCCACAATTGTCTCCCCACCCTGGAAGTTTGCACCTAACACAAATGGATGGCTTTTCATCCAGGAGATTATGGCCCTGGTCTCCACAGCAATCTGCAACAAAAGAAGGAAGATCAGGATCACGCAAAGGGAAGTGAAATTAACCCAAAACTGTTCGTAAAGGAAAAATGTGTTCCATGTCCATATTCCATATTCCGCATATACGATAAAGGTTATATATTGTGAGAATTTATAATCATCTTAATGTTTGATCTCTTGTTTCTTTACCGAGGTGTTCGTTTCATAGCTCTCTGGTATGGGCACGTGATGGTTGGGAGTGAGTTTGGGCACCATGCCCTTGTCTTCAGCATCCCACAGGATACTGTTCAGGTCGGGAAAGTTCTGGAAGATATCAAAGCCATCCTCGGTAAAGTGTCCTGTGGTCCAGCTACTCAGCTCCGATCCCTGCAGGGGAGAAATTGTAGGAAGGACACATTGGCACAGAGTACTTACAGATGCATGCTTCTCTTTCATTTATTAAAAAAAATTAGAGATTTTCTTGTAAGTACCACTTCAAAGGCTTCTTCATGTCCGTCTGGGTTGAGCGAGGGCACCAGGTGAATGCGGATTCCCTCCACCAGACGTTGGGCTCTGGGGTTTCTGTCGTTATACTCCTTGCACAGGTACTGCATAAGAAGCAGGAGCATCTCTCGACCCACCACCTCATTGCCATGGAGACCGGCCGTGAAGCGAAATTCGGGCTCGCCTGCAGAGACAAGAGAGCAGGACTGTAATTGCTGTTAACTACAATCTGCCGGGTTGCACCTGGTGTTGGGATTCAGACGAGTGCATCAACAGTGCTGAAAACAAGGCTGGGCAAAGTTTGACTGGATCAACATCTGAGACTACAAGAACATTTGAGAGAAAACAGCTGTTTGGAATGAAAAAACATTTTTTCCAATATTGCTCATAAATGGGGAAACACGTCTTGTTGCAATACAAACCATTGTATCTGCGCTGTTGGCACTCTCACCTATTTCATGTTCGGTGGGGTTCCCAGAAATGACCATGGCCAAAATCTCCCGTCCCTTGGAGCTGCGCCCAAGGCTGTAGATGTGGGTGATGTTGGGACATTCCTCATTCACAGACTTCATGAGCTGAACATGTGAGAGGAATGAAATAGTCAATGTGAGATGTACTGTGCGTATTTTACAGTTAGCTCCAAGGCAAACTCAAACTTAAAGCTGAACTGTAAATAAAATGCCAGAAAAGAGTAGCATGGAGGGAGGAGCAGCAGAGAGTAAGATGGTGTGACGGGGAGCAAAGTGGGGAAGAAAAATGTGAATGAGTGAGGCAGAATATATTTACTTTTGTATTATTTTACTTGTTTCTGTAAGTTGAAATGGAAAGAGTACAGTGCAAGATACTAAACATTAGATGTAATGTTCACTCTCCTAATTATTTGCACTATTCTTATAATCCATTGTTGTATGTCTATTTTTTTAATGACATTCCTTGCTTATTCACAGTTTAGTTTTATTGAGAAACATTGTTTCTATCGAATAAATAAATGTAACTAGTGTGACACACAAGTGAAAATAACAGAGGATGGGGGCAGTACATATGGAGCCATGATGGTGGTTAGGCTGCTGATGTTTCTGAATGTTTGTAGGAGTCACAATCAGTAGGATTGTGAAAATGAGCACCATGGCCTGTGCAGTTTGTAAAAGTCCAACTCACAAGCATGTACAGTACAAAGGGAGGAGAAAGTTAACACTACGGTAGAATTTTGGAAGCACTAAATTACGCAACAACCTTTTTTAAACACGCACGCTGTTTGTTTTTGTTAATTTGCTATCACCCTCAGTCTGAACAACCAAAATGATATGTTTCATCATAACACAGCCACACAGTTTATAGTTCACAGTGTTTAGTATCTCTGTGAAATTGCAAATTGTTTGCAAACGTCTTTATTTGTTTCTGGGAAAACTTTAGTCTTTGGGAGGAAAAACAGCCAAGAGCCTATGTAGGAATTAAATCTAAACTGGCTCGCAGACGGTCATACTCACTGCAACCATTTCTGAGTAGCTGTGGTGCTTGAAATGCAGGTAATCCACTGGAGTCACTTCATTTGGTCTGTACTGAACATTGACGGGATCTGATGGTTAAAAAAAAAGAAGACAGAAATATGAATTTTTAGGTGCTTCACTTTGTGCCAGTCTGAGTGTGTTTGGAGGTGGGGGCCTCACCGGGTACGGGGCAGCCCAGGATCTCCATCCTCAAGCAGAGCGAGCCATTCCAGCTCTGAGGGATGATGCGCATGTAGCGGGCCAGTACGGGCTCTGCCAGCTGGTTCATCACAGGAGTGTCCTTATCGCTGTTTCCAAAAAATAACTAGACAAGTGCAGGTTGTAAGGAGAAACATAAAGTAACAGAAAGGGATGTTTAAAATATTGAAACAAAAAATAGTGTAACACAACTATAGAAATTCACCCAGTCAGCGTATCCGTCATGAATAGTGGTCCATTCTCTGCTGTCGTTGCTAAAAGCCAGGAAGTATGACGTCACAAAGTCACTCCTGAGACAACAAAACAAGATGTTGGATTTAGAACTGAATTCAAACCATTTTTTTTTTTCACTTTATCCAAATCAGGGTCATGGGCGGCTGAAGCTGATCGCAGATACTAGTGAAGGCAGCATTATTAATGGAGAGGTCACCAGTCCATCACAAGGAAAACAGCGAGATTAACAACAACACATTCATGGTTGATTTAGAATCACAATTTGAAACTCAGAAAGTATATTTTCAGATTGTGGGAGGGAACTGGAGTATCCAGACACACATGGAGAACATGCAGTCTCCACACTAAAAGGGCTGGCTTGTAGTCACACCCACAACTTTCTTGTTTTCGTGTGTGTGTGTGTGTGTGTGTGTGTCTGTGTGTGTCTCACTCATTATAGGAGTCTCTTCCTTGAGTTATGACTCCTGTGAACTCCGTCTCCTTGCGAGCGTCGAACTCCAGCCAGTGGGTCTTGTCCTCTGCGTTTGCACACCACCCTCCTCCTCTCATGCTATCCTCATCGTCTGAGCCCTGGGAACCACAGAGACCTTCACATTCGTTGACATTTCTAACATGTGCCTAGACTTAAACTTCTGTACAATTATAAAAATATCTATTTATTGTGCATTGACATGCAATGCAACTTAATTTACACTGATATAATCATTATAGTGCAAAGTGGACAAGCAGATTTATCGTCTGATGAAATCATTTCAATGCCAAATAGATTCTTTGACTATATGACGAGCTGCCAAACCGCAAAAGAAGCTAATAGAAGTGACAGACTGAACAAAAGCAGTATTTTCTGGTGTTGCCAGTAGCCGGTGGTTATTTCAAAGTCTGGCGGTGTGTAAGTGATGGCTACAGTGTAACTAATTGTTGACAATAAAGCCAGTCTGCTCTGATTGTTGTGTACCTGCATGTTGAGGCGCGCCCTCTGAGGTGCAAATCTATACTGAGAGACAGAGGAGGCTGAGAGCTGGTCTGGCTCAATCCTGTGCGATTCCATTCCCAGGGGAGGACACTCTGCCACAAACACAGATACACAGCAAAGGATGACAAATTTGGTGTTATTCACATTAATGAATTTGTTTGAACGAACGTCTGCCAGATCCAAACCGATGTTGACTCACTCTTTGGCTCTTTGAAGACACGTGGCCTGTTCCTGGCTCGCTCCTCTGCCTCCTTCAGCTTCTGCACTCTCTCTGTCAAAATTCAGAAAAATGGTCATAATACAAAACAAAACTGCTCCATCTTGGCTGAAAATTCTTTTTCTTTCTCTTGCTGCCCATGAGTGATCTAGGAACACATCCTCGTTTTAAACATATTTTATGCCAGAAAACCCCGGGAGGAATTGAAGCTCAGAAGAAGCCCAGATG
>OMNM01048601.1:0-23967 GCA_900302745.1 Parablennius parvicornis
ATATATTTCTTCTAGAATTTTCTGGCTCTTGTGCCTGTCTCAATGGCAAGGTGCAAATATTTCTATCACATTGACATTTCACAGTTAAGGATGTCATAAAGGATGTCTGCAGAGGGGCAAGGAAATTACTGTATGAGGCTCCAGAATAGTAAGGAATGCAGGAATTGCCATGAATTGATAAAATATCGGCAAGATGATCAGTGATCGTTCCAGCCTCTAAATTTAACTGTATTTATTTTCCCAAAGTTTAATTATTGCAAGAGTTACTGTTTCATTAAAATCGATGGTGACGCCCTCTAGTGGATGAAACTTAACTCGCATTGCCTCCACAACGAACTGGTCTGTGTTGCTGTTGGTAACAGACTTCAAACAAACATGATAAAAAAAAACAGGAAATCCCTCTGAACAGCTTTGTGACCTCGAACAGCTGAAAACAAAATATGAGTTCCCCTCTTTCCATGCTGAAGAAAACGAGGCGCGCTCCTCTGCCGGGTGCTGCTGATCACAGGTAGGTTATATCACCTAAAGAGGCTGTGACTCACATACGTAGAGGTTCCTGAGAGGCGGGATAAATGCAACAATATTTTACCTGCAGGAACAACCAAAAAGTGCCTTTCAAGGGGAATCCTTCGACAGGTAGGCTGCAGACACAACCTCACAGAGCAGCAAACCTTGAGAAGATTCAAACCTTTTAATTCAGTACAAATATCACCCCATAGAATACTTAGTAATATTTGATCATTTTAAACTGCAACTAATGTTTTTAATTAATTCACCTGCAGATAAATGCTGGCCTCTAATTACTTATTAAAGTCCTGAAACTAGTTCCATCATTATGTTCAAGGTAGGCCATGATGAAAACCTCAAGTAGCTTGTTTTGTGCAATTATTCAATAAATCAAAACAAAAAATCTAATTAGAATTGTTTGATTAAAATAGTGATGGACACTTTTAGTCAGTATATATCTGGATAACATCTGAATAACAAGATCAGTTGAATAGTTGCATAATAGGAGTGGAATAGCAAAAGTTGAGGTGGTATATCATCCCTCAGTGGTTGACTCTAACAAACAGAAGTTTGCAGGTATTAAACTGCTTCCTGTACCTTGAGCATGCTCTCTATTTGAAATAGTCTTGTTTTATTTCAGAGTATCAAAAAGCATCAGTTCCTGATGATTCCTCTGAACACAGACCTCCATTACCATGTCACGTCTCTGCCAACACCACATCCACTTCAAAATCCAAACCTTCACATAAGAAGGGTATAACATCATAATTTTGTGCTGATAGCAAAAATTGCTTGTTACAAGAAAATGAAAATCTGATGTCTGGGTCTAATTTGTTTACTAAATTAAAGGCTCCGCTCCAACCGACTTTGAGCTCATGTCTGTCATGATGCAACAAGTGGTCACGCTGAAGAAAACAGTGAGAAGCCAAGCACAGGAGATAGAGAGCAGGGTGAGTCTGCTTCCTCTGAAGGAAATACAAAACGGTCTGACATTGATTGAGCATTTCCAACTCTCACATGATTTTTTTTTTTCATGTCATCTAAAGGATAAAAGGATTTCAGCACTTGAGAGGAAACTAAAGATTCGGAACCAATCAGGTATTAAAACACAAGCATGAGCATCCCTGAGTTGTTGAAGAAAGAAAACTATAAATACTTTGATTTCATTCAGGGAGCGAAAATGGCAACGATGATCTAAATAGGAGGTGCCAACAGCTGCAGAATCAAGTGTATGAAATGGAGGTACGATGAATTCATGAAACATGTGACCGTGCTGTCATCCATAGGGACATTTAGTTCAGCTTGTCTTCACATTGCAGAACTTTCTGAGTGACTATGGTTTGATCTGGGTGGGTGATGGAGAGGAAGGAGAATCATCTGACTACGAGCAGACACATGACTCAGCTCCCCTGCACCGAGGTCGTACCGTCTTCATTGTCCTCCAAACATCACTGCGTAATCGCTCGATTATGTTGAGTTTTTTTGAGACTGTTAAAATAAAATGTGCTGAGTGACTTTGCTTGTCTGACGTGCTTCTTTCTCCGGCAGACGGACGCTTCCTCATGAACTTTGACCTGGTGCTGCAGGGGATCAGAGAGCTGAACATCCTGGCAGGGGAAGGAGAGTCGTTTGTGAGAAAAACAGCAAGAGGAGCACAGCTGGCCCAGAAAGAGCCCATCCAGCTGAGTCTCTACAGCAACGGCATTGTCATGTTTGATGGGCCTTTCCGCTCTTATGAGGAGCGTTGCACGCAGGTGAGCTCAGAGAAACTCAGAGCTATACACAGAGTGAGTCGATGGGGTTTCAAAGTCTCTTTCTCTTGCAGCGGTGCATGACAGAGCTCATGGATGGGTATTTTCCTTCTGAGCTTCGAGACAGATTTCCAGACAGTTCGCCCTTTAAGGTTGTTTCATGCTTTTTTATTTGTCAACTAGTTTGTGAATCTGTGTCTTTCTTTAAAAAAAAATTATATTTTTGTGCAGGCCCATGACAGGCGAGATGAGGAATTTATCCCCAAACCCCTGTGGGAACCATTTCCTGGTATAGGACAAGCTGTCAGAGGCAAAACAACTTCATCAGCAAGCACAGCCAGCTGCAAGATACCTGGTCTGTTGTGTGATCCTCTCTTTGTTTCAGCCTGTGGTGGGAATCCTCTTTGTTAATGAGCTGTCTTCTGATTGACAGTCAATCCCAAAGAGGATCAGTTCCTGAACAAGCTACCGAAGGTGGTTGTCAAATCCGGTCGAGTGATCAAGATAAGAGAACCGATAAGAGCGATGATGCAGGTGAGGTGGGAGCAGTCTGATTCCAGGACTACATAATAAAATAAATTTTACACACACACACACTCTCCTGTTTCTCAAATGACAGACTGCTCATTGTCATGAGTTCTTTATAGGGATTATCTGATGTCCAGAGCAGCAGCTCAATGGTCCTCATAGAGACACCAGCCCTGCGGGAACTAACAGAGAGGTAAACAAAAACATGTGATTGTTTATTCAATAACCTATTCAATGATTAAACAAACATTTAGCTGACTTGCCAGCAGGGGTCAGTCATTACAAATTCCTGCTGTGATTTCAAGTTCAAATACAAAACACAACAAACCAGTGGAAGACATTTCACTTTGGGAATGTCTCAAATAAAAAAAAAAATAACTTAGCTTTAAAAAAAAAAAAAAAAGCTTTACTTACACACTTTAAAAGGGTTAAAGGGATTACCATACTAAAATCAAGAACCCGATGTTGAACCTGATTTGGTGTTGACGATTGAGTGAAGATCTCAAAAATAGGACATTGAAAGCTTCAGATGGAGTTTGATTGAAGGAACAACGCTTGCTACTGGCTGAACACAATCAGCAAAGAAGCGTTTCAAGCTTTTGTCAAATTTAAAGGCAAAATACATCTCAAATCAATAGGCGTTCATATCAGTGGTGCAGAGCAGTGTGGGATGGAAGAAAAGACAAATGCATCTATAAAATGAAGAGGATAAGACAGATTAGATCTTTTAATACAATTGGCATCGTCTCCAGATCATTGACATCAGTTGGTGGTTACCCGTCATCTCCCCGTGACATCATCACGCTCAAGGTGCGGTCCGAGGACGGAGACCAAACTTTCATAGTGAAGATGCACTTGTCGGAAACAGTCGGTCGCCTGCGGAGCTACGTGGACCGACACAGGTGAGCGGATGACTTCCTCTTGTTTCTGTTGGAGCTTCTCTTTCATTGTTCCGATGCCACGTGATGCTGGTTCTTTTATTTCAGAGGAGAGGAGCCATCTGCTTATGATATCCTCAGTGCCCACCCAAAGCGACACTACGACGACGCACACACACTTCAATCGTATGGACTGAGTACTAACACCACTCTGCTGCTGCAAAAGAAGCCAAAAGTCACTGACTGAAGTCAAGGACTAACAAAAGCTTGTTTTCAATGGTACATTTACTCCATTAGCACAAATGTAACTATATCTTTCATTTATTTTCACTTGAGATTTGACTAAATAAACATTTAAAGGGAACTAAACTGTTAAAATTGCTCCAATTCAGATGGTCTGAAACTGCTATTTGCTGCAATGTTTATAAAATACTGAAATGACTGAATCCCCCGCAAAAAATGGATCAATATGAAGCAATACAACTTTGATGCAAGCAAATGTTGAAAATCTTTATTTCCAGAGTATGCAAATACAAACAAAAGGACAAAAGTATGAAAATAGAAATGTCTTTTTCCCTTTTTGCAAAAAACGTTTGAGATGTTAAGGCATGCGGAGCCTCACTTTCCAAAGAAAAACCTTGTGCTCTTTAGTTTAAAGGTCCCATGAAATGAAAAATGGCTTCTGTGTCCCTGGGTTCTATTTTTTTTTTTTGCACATTTTTGTCAAAAAAATAAAATAAAATTGCATATTTGTAATGTTAAAATCCCTTTTCCCTTCCAGTAAAGTGTCTAGTTCTATTCAAAATGGCTTAAAATGCACTCTGCAAATATAAAAACTCCATTCAGTACAGGGATGTGCGATCCGGGGATGAACCAGCCAACCCCATCCAACCGTCAACACCAAAACAAAGTCTTCCTTTCTCACATCCAAAAACGGACCATAGGAGGAAAAAAAAACGACAAAATAAAATGCACTTCATGGGACCTTTAAACGATGTGACGCTCGAACGCGTCAGCACAACGTTAGGGAGGAAAGCTTTCACAATGAGTTGTCAATGCAAACAAAACAGAAAAAAATTAAATACTGAAAGATTAACACTGTTTCTCAGTCATACGCGTATCTGACATTCTCTTGTTAGCCGTTATCGACATGAAACTAAATCTACACGAAGCAAACTCTACGTAGATAAATAGACTAAAAGAGTTCACTTCATTCATCTACAAAAAGAACCAAGCGCGTCGGCCCTCCACATGCTCTGTGACATGACCAAAACGTTTCCTACTACATTCAGAGTCAGGGAATGTATCCACTACCTACTGTGGTTGGGACGCTGAGAGAAAGTTCGTACTGGAAGAGTCCGCTGCAGACAGTCCTTTGTGTTTGCTCTGAAATCAATGAACTTTGTAGTTGTGAACGTGACGGGAAGGCACAGGTTGGTGTTCCTTCGGAACGACGCCGGCAGCGTGCAGGAGAAGCTCAGACATTCGCAGACTCGTACGACTGCTTCCACCAAGAGTTTCTTTGGTATTTCAAAAACGGTTGTAGGCGTGTCGGTGTGGGAAGCTGATTTGGTATCGAACCATTCAGTTCTTACATCCTATAACCTCACAGCAGCAACTCCTATTACAGTGCTCGCCATTTTAAATAATGGCGCGTTAGTAACGTCTGCTTGCAAATTCAGTTAGAAGCAAAAGGTTAAAATAGTTCCAGTTGATTGTCAACCACTTGGAGGATATATTTCCCTAAAGAGGGAAATGCAAATAAATTACACGGGACCTCTACACACACACACACACAAACGTTTTCCACGAGGAGTGGAGCAAAAACTATAAGACTGTTTGGTAACTGACAGCATCACTTTCATTAAAAAAAAAAAAACACACCACACTCTCACAACGCTCCAGGATCAAGTATTCGAGGTAAGTTATTTTCTGTTAGCCCTTGGACTGAAATAGATGAACTTACGGGGGGGAGGTTCTGAACTACAGGGAGGCTTGAGACTTGACGTTCAGTCAGTTGAGAACATGAGAGAAACCGTTTGGGTATTCCTCTGTCCTCATTAAAAAAAAAAATATATAATCCAATCCTCTTTCTGATTTTAATGACACCACATGAAGGAGAAGCCTGTTCGACAAGTCAGAGGTGAAGAAGAAGCAGGGGTGTCCTTCGTCACCTGAGGGTAGAGGTTATTGGGTGATGCAGTTTTCACCCATGTCTTGAGCGTAACGGTCCAGGATGACATTACGCAGTTCCTCCACGTCACGACGAAGCTGCTGAGTTTCAACCAGCTTCTTCTGGAGCACGTCGGGACTCATCCAGTCCTCGCCCTGCTCCGTCACGGCTGAAGAACCTGAGAAGACAAAAGTTGGGACATTTCACGCTGTAACTGCAATTGGTGGAGACATTTCTAACAACTCGTTGACATGTCGTGGAAAACTCTTACAGGTGAGGCCGAGCAGCAGGGAGAGGTTGGGGTCTTGTCCTTGAGCTCTCTGGGTCAAAATGCTGCACAGGGAGCGCAGGTCGCTGAGGCAGGAAGCGATCTCGGCATGTAGCCGTTGTGTCAGGTGAGTCCCGGCTGGCTGCGCGTGGCACGAGGCCTGGTCAGAGCTCCTCTGCTCCTGCAGGGTCAGATTCTGCTCCATCAGCTCCTGGTTCTGAGCCGACAGCTGCATCACAAGAATGAGCAGTTAACTCCAGCGCCTGACAACCCTGAGAGGGATTAAAGCTCTGTAGAAGTCGGATGGATAAGGTGCTCACCTCCTTCATAGCCGAGTGGAGCTCCATCACATCTTGCTCTTTGGCCAATACTTCTTCTCTGAGAGCCTGAGAGCTGCTCTCTTCCTGAGAAATCTGCTCCTCCAAAGCCTGCAGGAAAAGACAACAACAAAATTTAAAGATGTCAACGGGCAATCAACAACCACACTATCATTTAGATTCACTAGAATTAGCCAAACACCTGGATCTGGGCGCCGAGTTGTTCCATCATTCGGTGTTGCTTCTCAATAACCTGCATTGAAAAGTACTGAAGTTAAAAAAAAGAACTTCATAAATGAAGCTCAACAGAGGAGTGCAAAGAAGTTTTACCAGCCGGGCTTATTATCTATGTTCTCCCATTAATAAAGTGTTAATCATATCATGAATATGACTTTGGGACAGTAACAACACAAACTTTTCACACTCAAACACAAACACACACAAAAAAAAGACCTTTTTGAGTTTTTGCTGCTCCTCTCTCAGAGTGTTGTTCTCCCCTCGAAGTTTCTCCAGATCCAGAGATGGGAGTCTGGCGCCATCCTCGAGGCCCTGCTGCACACGCTGCTGCATGCTGATGAAGACAAAAATACCAACAGAGCACTCATTATGCCGAGTTAAGAAAGTCTTTGTGCACACGGGGGAAACAAAAAGAAACATGACTTGAGGAGTCGTACTCGGTGATGGTGGTCAGCAGGTCTCTCTCCTGGCGCTTCTGCTCCTCCAGCTGAGCGTCTTTGTCTCGTATGTGCGAGCGCGTCGTCTCCAGACACGCCTCCAGTTCCTTTACTTTGTCTTGGAGCTGAGCTGCTTTCTGTTCAGCTTCCAGTAACTGAGAGAACAAAATCAAGCACATTAAGTTTAATGATTGACTGAGTCAAACGGAGCAGAGTCAGTCAATAGTACGGCAGTTAAAAGCATCATAACCTGCTTGTTCTGGCTTTGGTAGTCCTCCAGAGTGGGCAGGTCAGCCAGATAGCGCTCCAGCGTTTCAATGCGCTGCTGGTTCTCTCTCTTTAGCTCAGCCTCCTTCTGACACTTCTTCTTGAGGTTGTTGATGTGCTTGTCTCGATTGCGGATCTGTGCACATCGATACGAGTATAGAATCACAAAAAGTACAGTGACACAATTAAAATTCAGTGATCTTCTAAATTTGGATTGTGATTTTATTTATGGAGAACTTTCTTGTGCAGATTAATTGACTTAATGAATGTTTAGATTTTATCATTACATTCACTCGTTTGGTCGGGAGCATTAACCAACGAAAAACTGATTTTCTCAGAATAAAAGCAAAGCTTCAAGTCGTCAGTTGAAGTCTGAAAGTGGCCGTCTGGATCACATCACGTGTTTAAAAAGAGGTATGTGGTAACCACAAACCCTCTCTTCCTGTTTCTTCATCTCCTCTGCATGCCTCTCGCAGGCTTCCTTCAGACTGTCAGTGAGACGGCGTGTTTCGGCCTCCACGGCTCCCAGCCGGCGCTCGGCCTCCACTTTCTCCAGAGTAGCACAGTCGGTGCGCTCGGTGAACTGTGCCCTCAGGAATGCGTTCTCCCTTTGAGCCTCCTGCAACAACAACATGTGATATTGAAGATTCAGAGAAAGCTTTTCACTCTATCTTCCGTGAGAATTATCGCAGACCATTTGTTTATCCACCAACCTGAAGGCGCAGCATACACATGTCCCCGTATGAAGTACCTCGGCCCAGGAGGGCACCGTGGACCTGCAGCTCACTTTCCCTCAAACGCTGCTCCAACTGAGTCATGTGCTGCTTTTGTCTGCGGAAACATGAGGTCCAACCATTAACTCAAAAAAAAAAAAAAAGAAAGAAAGAAAAAAAATAAGGGAATCAACATTCGACGAGCCCTACCTATAAAGCAGCATAATTAACATTTCACTATTAAAAACACTTGCCTCTCAATGATAAGTTCCTTCTCCTTCAGCAAACTCTCACTGGCTTTGACCAGAGCGTCCCACTTCCCAGACTCCGAGTGCACTGGGGTGGAATACACCGCCGGGTACTGACCAACTCCCGCACTCATTAACTGCAAAGAAAAACAAAAAAACATGGACACAGAATCATGTTAAATGGGAGAATCACCATCAACTAATGTAAGACACGACAATTTGTGCCCATTTGTTTGACTGCAATCCACATCATGTTTGAACTAAACACACCTGCCTTTATTCCAACAATCGTTGAGTATAATTTCTAACCACATTTCAGAAGCATCCCACCACTAACACACCTGGTTCAAAACAAATGCATCACCATAAAGTTTCTGAAGAGCTTGATGAAGACTCCTATTTGAATCAGGGCCTGAGAGAGATCTGAAACATGCCGGGTTAATCCAGGACAAACAAATCTATAGATTGTATGAGGCACTCGTGATCCGCCTCGGCAGGAACAAAACTATAGATAGCCCAGACCACAAAACAAATTGGCAACAGCTCATAATTCACCTGCAGTCTTAGTTACCCTGGCATGTGATCTACATGAGATGAAACGAACATGGCTATAAAAAAAATATCAGCTTTCTTTTAAATTATTTACACCAATAAACAATATAATTAATTTAATTAATAGCAACACCAAAATTGCATAAGTCACTCTTCAAGATTTACCTATCGTGTGTTGAATAAATAATTTCCTTTCAAGTAAAGGCTGCTGACAGCTGTTATCGCAAACATTTTACAAGCACACTGCGATACACTCCTAACACTCAGCACGGATTACATGTCTGATGATGAAAAGGAAGGAACGACCAACATTGGGATTGAACGAAAAGTTACAGCGATGAAACTGAAGTGTTGCCATGACACGTAAAAAGTGCAACGCGCAAACCGTCACTGTGGAGAAGCACTCCGTCAGCATCCCCCATCAAACAGCTGAAAACACAGCAGGAACCACAGACAGCTGTTGAGCAACAGAGATTGTTTTTTTCACTATTTCAACAGCTTTTTCTTTGTTTTAAGAACCTGAAATGGAAGCATATTCAGGAAACCCGGGATATTGTAATTTCACCATCTATTAATATGTATCCGACAGGAAAGCGGATTGATTTGACAGATCCCTCTTTAAATTAGGACAAGGCAGCGTCTTGCCTTTAGGCCGTTTTTAGTGGGACATTATTTAGCCGATGGTGACCTATATACCACGAGTACAGGAACTGAATTGCTCGCCAATATACATGACCAACTGGCCTTGATGTCAACATGATTTGGTTTTTAATATCATTGTTCTTTCCCCAGAAAATGAAACTGCTCACAAAAGCCAATATCAAAGTTTTGACATTTAGCAAACATATTGAGTGATCAGATGACAATGGTCAGCTCCTATATGAGTTAAAAAGAGCAGCAAATGTGTTTATTTCTTTAATCTAAATGTGCATGTTTATAATTTCTTTACCCACAGTGTAGAGAAATCTCTATTTAAAGTGAATACTTGCCTGCATTTGTTCCACTTGAAGGCGTAAACTCTCCAGTTGCTGTTTATGTTGCTGCTGCTGCTGCCAGCCAGAAAGTTCACTACATCTGTCCTGCCGCAGCGTCTCGTAACTCTTGGATGCTGCGTGCTCCCTCAGCAGGGCCTGAGTCTGCAAGCTTAGAGGACTCGTGTAAACTCCGGCAGTTCCGGCTGCGCCGGGCTGACCACACCTCTGATTAGAGGCTTCTGCTGTGCCTGGAATGGCGGTCCTGGCTTCGGGCAGAACCTTATAGCTGTGCTCCATTGCACCTCTGTAGGCCTCAGACACACAGTCTGGGATGTCTCTCAGCCCGGTGGTCTGTAATCGGAGTCTCACATCAGGGCACGGCCCCCCCAGCAGCGCCGACTGATTTAGCGTGGGTTCCACAGCAGGAGTGTCAAACCGCTGGCCCTCCTCCACCCGTGTATAATCTGTGGGGAAAAGGGAGTGGTCCAGCCCATTGACAAGACTGCGGTAGCGGCTCAGGCAGTCTGGCCGGGGCCCGACAGGATCAGCTCCCACGCCTGCCTGGGCATCCAAGTTGGGTGAAGATGCAGACTTGGATAAAGAGGAAGACTTGGACGTTGTGCCGCTCGGGGTTCTGGAGCCAGAGGAAGACCTGAGGCCCTCGGCTGAGGACAGGGAATCCTCCTGGACACATAGGTGGGGCTTGGAGGCCGGGGCTCCGGCCGTGGATGGCATGACATGTGCAGTGGGTATGGAGACCTGACTGCGGATGGGCTGGAAAGAGGGGCTGCTGCTGGAACTGCAGAAATCTGTAAATAGTGAAGAAGAACAAACTGTCACCACAAATGACATTATATGCAATATATTCACTGAACAATACATGTGTGATGTTAAATCAGAGCTCAACATCTAGAGCAGTCCTGCAGGCCCTTTTCTCTATTTTCAGTCAGTGCTGTCAAATAGACGGCGAAGGGTTTATGGGTGGCCTACTTTGATGATGAGGTGTCACCACGAAAAGAATTAAATGGCTCCGACTGACTCGACTTAGGGAATAGGCTTTTAATAGACGTCTAGCAGTGTACAGAATATAATCTCTGTATAACATGCTAATTAATTCTGTCAAGTGTCCAGTATCCACAGATTAGTCTCCTTGCATTCTGCTACAGAGCAACGGTAAAGCCGCTCAAAAACACCTTCCTTTTGAAAACCTTAATGTCAGGAAAACTGCAAGATCACTGCAACCAACCAACCAACCATCTCAACAAGCCTCAACACAATTTCACGTTACGTAACTGTTTCCAACAGCGACACAAACCTGAGAGACCTGTTGAAGTCGGGAAAACGGGCAGTCACTCGCACGCAGCAAACGTATCATTAGCCGAGGCATTTTTTTCTATAGCGGGGTACAGCAGCACAATGCTTCAGATCAAAACAGAAAACGGTCTTCCGCATTTCCGGGAGACATCAAACGACGTCTGGAGTGAAGACCGACAGCAGCTCAGCAAGCAGGCACTGTGCCCAAAGCTGTATTGTCCTCACAAAAACACCAAAAGCTGTCCGTACCGAGCTCGGAGCAAACGCATTCAAACAGGCGTACAGAGGAAAGGTTAGGGGTATTTATAGCCCACCTCTCAAGTTACAGGGTGATCTGTGGGTGCCGCTTATTTAAGCACCTTGCCTCCTCCCACTGCAACACACATCCCATGTGTACATCCAAAAGAAACTGAATGAGGTTTTTTTTAACCCCCTCCTCACTTTCAACCAATACTTGATCGAACAGGAAAACATGAGCATTATCTCAGAAAATAACTGTAATCATCATCAATCAGCGTATTATTAAAAAAAACAACAACAAAAAAAAAACAGGACCGAATATCTGAGGCATGAAACTTTGGATATGAAAGGAGCCTCAAGGCTGCATAGACTCATGACTGGCTGGAACAAGTTTAAACTACTCAGCAAGAGGACCATTTCCTAGGTGTTGGCTCAAAAGACATTCCTGCTCTTGAATTTTATAACAGTACAAAAGCAAAGCTTTTTATATTCTGTGCTTGGTGTACAAAAGCTGGTTGATTCCCCACTGTTCACAGTGTCGTTTATCAAAGCCATTACTACGGTTGAATTTGAGGTGGACTGTGATGTTGCTAGGTGGAACTTTAGAGGAAATCTATGAGAGGGCAAAACCATGCCCGGTGTCTAAACTCAACAACATATCAGATGACACGTTAGGTCACTACTGATTTGAACATAGCTTATATCTTTGAACAAAATGTTGCCTTACCAGCTATGGCTGAAGTGACTGATGTTTTCAGAGCTTGTAAAATATTACTATGCCCTAAGCACGCACCATGAGTTCTAGGAAAGCTTTAGAACATGTGCATGTTCACAGCACAGGTTCAGATGAAGAGCTTGGGGAGGGGTGATTGTTTGTATCACCATAGATACTGGGGGGGGAGAAAACACCAGTGCACAACCCAGTTTGTCTGTTTTGGTTCACTTGGTCACTGGGAGGAGCGCACTCTGGGACAGCATTATGCGGCTAACATTTTTTTGCAAGACCCAAAACGTTGCCTGGCAGTGTTTCCATGCAGAAATAAAAAGGGTTTTGAAACTCAAATTCCATGGTGATGATGAACATCTTATCATTGTTGAAAGTATTATTTCAGATTGTTTCCTGTGGAAACAGGGACCACCTATCCCTGCTGACTCTCCACTGAACACAACATGTGAACATATGAGTACACACATGCACCATCCTCGGTGGGATACTCCCTTCTAAAGCATTACAATGGGAAATGTGACAATTCCAACAAGCACAGTCCACCTCTGTTGTCCTACCATATCAGTTAGCCTTCACGCATGTTCTCTTGGTCCAATTTCCCAACAATTGTAACTTTTATTTTTTGCTTTGGCTTATTTTTCATCTGGGAATTTGATCTACCTTTACAAATCTTTAGAGCACCTGCAGTGGATTATCAACATGTTCTCACTCTATAAATAGTCAAATAAACAACACCAGAAGCTCCACATTCACCACACAAAATGTTTCTAGTCTGACTGCGTCTCTCTACGTAAACCATGATTGTGTTGATCAAGTCACTATACAAAAGAAGCAGACTGGGAGTCCGTCGTTGACAGACAGTATTCAACACAACACACGCCAAAAGCACAGGAAGAACAAGCAGAAGTCATCACCTTCTGCGCTGTCAGATGCTGAGGTGCCAAGACCAGTGTCCCCGCTGTCCGATGTTCCCGGCCGCCGGCCAAAACGGCTTTGGAACTTCTCTGACACAGCTGGTGTCTGCCAGTCCATGTCAGCAAAACGAGCTGATGTGTTGCGAGAAAAGGGACAACTGAGTGACACATGAAAACACACGGGACTGACGCATTTCGTGTATTTTGACAGGACGGTGTCAACTTACCCACTGGCTTGGATTCAATGTATCTTTGTGAGGTGGTCATTCCAAACAAGGTGAAGCAACCTGGAAAAAAAACAAACAAGGAATATGCATGTTATTGTTTAACGCTGGCCCAAACACACAGCCCGATGTTTTCTTAGTTTACATATTATACTGCTATGTCTTTTATAATCAAATGAATGACTGTTCTGGATTATTTGCCTGTACATGTCTGTAGATGTAAACACTTTAAACTGCTTTCTTGCCGATATGTACAATACAGAATATAGGTGCCTTGGCTTTACATGATTACAAAAAGACATTACAGATTTGGTTATCATTTTATATCTAAGTCAGATCACGAAGGTGATGCAGCACTCGTCTACGAAAAAATCCTAGAATATCTTGAGAATGCTTTGTTTTTACTCTTGTAAACTGTGGAACTCAAAGCCTCTGGCTAGCACAGAAGAAGTTTCGAAAGCTAATTCAAGTTCTTCCACTTTAAGTATGTAAAAAACATAATCAACATTGTATAATACGGTATCATTTTTGAACAAATTCAGGAGATATTTATTCCTATTGAATACGATTGCATTATTTGTATCTTTCGCCGACAGTGTTATTTACTAGAAAACACTGAAGGTTGCATGTTTGAACAATAGCTACAAGGGACATATTGTGAAAAAGAAATATGACGAGGAAAACAAAGGGTAAAGTGTGTTTGATTTGTTGTATTCAGAGGCAGACCCTCCATTAACAAAGCCTTCCTTCTTGCCTGAAGTACAGCATGAAGTGGACGTTCGTGACCAAGGACTCAGCAGCTGTCGGACTATTGACTGATTCACTCACCTATCAAATTCATCTGCCTCTCAACGACAACGACACAAATATAACAACACGAGCACATGTCCAGTCGTTACATAACATCTTACACAAACCCACGAAGAAGTCTACAGGGACTTGGACGTGATTGGTGGCAAACAAAAGACTCCTGAAGGACACACATGGCAGGATAAGAAGATGCAGGCGGGCAGTTTGAGACTAATCCTCTTCACAAGCTAATTCACACAGGAAACGGCTCGTTAACCAGCCACCAACTCGACTAACAGTCTGTTTGTTCAAAGACATCAGCCTCCACGCCACAACTGCTTTCTTTCCACGACCGGGCTGTTTTTTTTTTTTTTTTTTTTAAGGCTGGCAGTTTGTGTAAGGTCTGCTGGCCTCAACCCTCACATGTGTAATCCTGCGATGTACACCACCGACAACCATTTGAGCTAATCCAGGAATAATCCGTGTTCGTCGAACAAGCTAGCTAAAGAGCTACCGCAGAGTTCACATTAACGTTACGTTAGCCTTTACACTACTGCTATACTGGGTAACCGGGCTTCCGGGGATAATATGAAAACGACTACTTTACCTTTTGTTTGAGAAAAAACATTGGAGGCGGTGGTAAATCTCGGTTTCAGTCTCAGAGCTGAAGCGGAATCTGTACCATCCGCTGCTGTTGTTCCGCTAGCCAACTGATCCCCTCCGATGGCACAGGACCCACCGACGACGCTGGGTGCGCTTGTTTACCTCTACAGCGCCACCCGTTCGACACTGGAGCCGCGGGACAAAGCCTTGCAAGGATTCCCTCGGCACAAAGTACAAGTAACTTGTGTGCAAGTTACACGTGCAAAATCCAGATAGTACTGTTTCAAGACCATGTTAGGAAAAAATGCTGTTAACGCGACATAAAAAAAACGAGTATTTGTTTGTGTGTCATGTGACAATATACTAGCACAGCATCTCAAAACAAGCCAACCCAACCGAGACGCAGGGCGAATAACCCAGAAATTAAACTGGTGTCAAACCAGCCGCTCGTAGTGCGCTCATACACCATACGTTACCGTAAGAGCGCACTGAAATGGATTTCAAAATAAAAGTGGCATTCAAGTAGATGTGATTTCTAAGTAGTCATACAGTGGCGGCTGGTGATAAATTACTTAGGAGGGGCTCTTCATCATTATAAAATTTCAAATTTCATTTGAAGACAGTGGGTTTGTAAACCACAGAGAGGCCTCGTTGATGAACATTATTGTACTTTTAAACAGCTGTATAATATGTCCTTTTAAATAAACCAGGAATTAATACTACTGCTCATGATAATAGGCAAAACAAAGCTAATAAATGAATGCAATATTAATTTTTTGTGGTGAGGTGGTGAAATCAGTTGTGAACTTTGTGTTTGGTTCACTAATGACCTGCAGTAGATCATTAAATACATGTGTTTAGTGATGTAATAATTGTTGGCTAATAGACAGTCTATTATTCAGTCATCTGGCTCCATTCTGCATCACAAGGCTCCTCCATGTCTTCCTCTGTGAGCAGTACAGTAAGTCTTTGTACAGAAAAATGGTACAAGCACACACATTCTACACGAGCATTAAAACCTCTTTAATCAGGTATAAATAAGTAGGTGCAACCTGTGAAATACATGTAAATATGAAGTGGCCCTTCAAAGGATGTTTCTGTTGATCATTTCTAGTCATAGATGGACAACATTTATATATTTGTCCCCAATTGCTTCGTGGATCAGGAAAACCTCTCTGAAACTGCTTCATTGGTAGCCATCATTTTCAGAAATGGACATCTTGGTATTACTGAGCATAACTGTATGTGTGTGTTTTTTGTCAACTCCATCTAGTGGAGAGTGTCATGTACTTAGCAAATGCTATTTGTTTTCATCAGCCACGAATATCTTATGGACACACGAAGAGATCATTTGATAAAGAGAGTATTTTAAATGTAATTTATGTGAAAATTGGTCATATCGTAAATAAATCCTTGTGTATGCGTCTCTATAGTCAATCTGCAGTTGTGCCATTCATAGGAACTTGTTCATGCATTCATTTTCACGAGGCTGAATTATTATGACATTAAGAAACATTTAAGGTCTCAGGGGAGGCCCCCCTAGATGAAACGTGAGCCCCCCTGAAGGTATGATTTCAGAAAATTTTGGGGGGGCTCTCTAAAATATTGTCAAAATGCTGTTTTTTTTAACCATGCTTGTCCTGTTATTTATTTATTTTGTCATGATCATGTTTAAAATTAGACCATCTTCAATGAGTGATTTTCACCTGAAGGTGAATCATTGCTACTTCACTTGCTATTATATTATTATACTGCTATTTCACATAAGATTTGATTTACTCCAGCAATTTACAAAGTTACGGAAGTTTGATTGGAGATGAAGTAAGTGGTGAAAACCTCCACTTACTTCAAAATATGTATTTTTTTTATTATTGTATATTTATAATACAATGTAACATTTTTCTAACAAGCAAATCTGCAATGGCTTGTGGAATCAGTGACTTCTTTTAAATCACTTTTAAAAACCCATTGTTAAAGACTCGCTTTTAACTGAAGCTTACCTTTTATTTTACTTGTTTTTATTCCATCTACCTATTTTAACTAAATTATGCCCCTCTCTTCTTTTTAGCCACTTAGGCCTGTGATTGGTTTTGTCACCAATATTAATCTCTTGCCTGTAATTTTAATCTGTCTAATTAGTGCTTCTCTCCTATCTAGCTTGACTCTTCACTGCCTTGCTTTATTGTCTTTCTTTTACCTTGTTTTTTTGTGCTTTCACTGTAAAGCACTGTTCATAAAAGTGCTATATACAAATAAAGTTATTATATCAAGGCGACAGTTTAATAGATTATGGTCATCATATTGAGATACCGATGATCAACTACTCTCTAGCAGTACAAATGATCTCTGTTGAGGAAAAATGTTTGATGATATATTTGTTATTTACAGAATTTTCAGTGTCGTTTGAGATTATTAAAAATTGTCAATGCCGACTATATTTCTAGTCTTCAAGTCAGGCGACTGGGCAATGTTCCTAGAGTGTCTGGATGGGACAAACCTGACAGGCTATAATACTTCCACTGCTCACAGCTGAAACACTCACTGCAAGAAAAGAGGACTGTCTCTGGTCAACACACTACTTTGTCACAGTGTACACATGGCTTCAACTGTTAGAAACCAGTGCTGTTAAAAAGTAGCACAGATAACTTTGCATTACATTTACTTTGGTAAAAGTGAGTCAGCCATAAAATAATTATTTTAGTGAAAACCTCATATGACATTTACTAAAGTATCAAAAATAAAAGTACAAAGACAGAAAACTTTTCTTAGTCTCTCTCTCTCTCTGACAGAGATACAGTAATAGAGAGAAAGAGACATAGAAATAACCCCTGTATATGCATCAAGAATTATTTAATATATTTATATTATCATGTGCTGTGAGTATATTTAATTTAATGTAACTATTTCTAAGTGCACGCACACACACACACACACACTCAAAACCAGACATCTCGCCTAACCTATTACCCTTCGTATTAAACTTTGAATATGTTTTTACTCAGCTGTGTAGGAATAAAACCACACCAGGGCCCTGTTCCAGATAGCTGGTTATGTGAAAATTCAGGGTACATTAAACCTGAACTGAGGGAAACGCTAAGTTTTTCATTACAGAAAGAGAGTAGAATTAAGCTCTGAATAAGTCAGTGTGCTGTTGCCGTGCTGTCGCCATCCTTGGTAAAAAACTGTATGCCCTCGCGGCTGCCGCTCCACCCACCTTGACCCACTTGTGTAAATTTTACCTCCCATGTTACAATCCAGTGTAGGTCTCAGAGTAAGGAAGTAACAAAAAAAACAAACAAGGAACTTAAAGTGAATGGAGAAAGCTGCCATTTATTTAAAACACGAGATAATGGAAGAGAATCAACGCTTTTGTCAAAAAAAGTGGCACTGAACTGAAAAACGCTCTGTAACATAATCAAATGGGATTTCAAAGTAAAGTACGGGGAAGGGCTTCAGGTGACGGCAAATCACAAAACAAACAAAAAACTCTACCCTGTCACAACCTAACAAACCCTTCCAACTAACTAACTAACTAACTAACGGAGGAGGAAGGCCACCTAGAAAGATAAAACTGCCTCTCTGCTCTTACCAGGCCAAAACAACAAAACTTGAACCACCACCCATAAACTAGAGGTCTACACAACAATCTCTTACAGCGTGACCAGAGCACTGTCTAAGGCCTAAAGCCCACAGACTGCCCAAAATCTAACATGACCAGAACAAGTGGAAACCCTCACGGCACGAGGCAAACTGCTCAGATCACATCACAGCCGCCCCTGAATCTCAACTCTGAGCAGCTTGTAAAGGGTTGACGAGAAGGAGGTGCAGTGATGATTGGCCGGAAGCAATGATGCCAGCGAGGGGGCCGGTTGACCAGGAAGGGGGGAAACAACAGACAGGAGTACAGGAGGGCGGGCTGGAGGTGGGGTCTGCTGGAGATTCCCTCCAGGAGAGCAAACAATTAGATACACAATTAACTGATTGACAAGTGTTTGCCCAATAACTCCTCATACTGACGTGCATAGCACATGCACAGAAAAATAAATGCACAAAGGTCCGGAGAGTGCAACATCTTAAAAGTGACCAATAAGGAAGAAGGTAGAGAAGAAGGTAAATAAAGACGTAATTTAGCAAAAACATTCAACAAGAAAAATAATGAGCATAAATGCAAAATAAAGCAAATTAACTTTTAGCAAAAAAGAAAAGAGAGAAATTAGGCTATAACTAAACTTAAACCGAAAATAAACAAATCACAAATGGCTTCAACACATTAACTTTAAGAAATTTAGTAATTATAGGTGGACTTGAAAGCTGTGATCGCTTCCTTCAGCTCTTTGTTTTCGGCCTCCAATGCCACCGCTCTTTTCTTTAAAAATTCAAAGGCCTCCTTCTTTTTGGCCTGGTACCTACTTGTAGCCTCACTGCAAGTGACAACAAGAGTTAATGCAAAGAATGAGAAATCGAAATGCCTTGGCTAATCCCCCAGATTCAACAGAGAACTATTTCCAGTCCCATATATTTATATTTTGATTAAAAAAGGCAACAGACTGTCTTGTGTGGGTGCAGAATGTTAAGATGACAGTGATTTCGTAGAGACTACATTCCTCTGAGGTGAAACGACACATCAAATAGCTATAAACTACACATAAACAAACAAAAAAAGCAAGTATGAAGACTCTTACATGCATGATTACAGTGAAATCACAACGTGAATAGAAAAGCCACAGTCGCAGGAATGTCTATAAATCCCTTCGAAATGTCTTGGTTTGGGTCATAAAATGTTATCTGACCTTTGTGTAAGTCACAAGTACCGACAAAGTGTGGGTGCTTAATTCAGTGGGAGACCAGTTACAGTCAAATTTGTCTTCATCAAACATTCACAGTGGAACATTCACTGAAAAATGGGAATTTTGATTTGAAAAACAGATAACAAGTTAGAAGTGAGCAGATCTCAAGTGCAATGAATAAAAATATTCTAAACACGCATTATAGAACAGATAACAGGGAGACATAAAATACCCTGGCTGGAGAGGAATTGTGTGTGTGAACCGCGGTGAAGGGAACCATTCAAGTGTACCTTTTCCTCATGTGGTGGAGATTCTGGTTTTCTTCTGCAGAAAGCTGCATGAAAGTGTTGGCGTCCTCCCCTGCTCCCCCCCGCTGGAGGTTGGAGGTGGAAGGTGGGTTCAAGTCCTCCAACTCGCCATTAGACCCTGAGTGAGACACAGATAGAGCAAATCATGAGGAGAAATTTCATGCAATTTGATTACAATTAGAGGCATTGACAACAGCATGACATCACTGGCCTCCTGCTGTCAATAGTCTCTCTCTCTGTCAAGATTGTATTATGGTGTTGAGAACAAAAAAACATTCTTAGTCTCTTTCTAAAACCAGTTTTTGCCTCAATATCATGAACGACAACTGAAGACTGTTCCAAAGCACAGTTGCCCAATAGAATAAAGTCATCTTCATAGACTTAGACTTAGGTAGGGGTAAAGTGATCTGTCAACTTAGTTGACGACTTGGGCCTGTCATTTTAGTTGATGGTAATAAAGTCAGTTATTATAATAAAATATAAAATCTATTTCAATATCTTGTACCGTAAGTTGTTTTGTCATCATCAAGTAGGCTACATCAGACGTATTGGTCCAGTACACAGACATATGCATACACACCAATACTACTCTCACAAAAATATATTTTTTACTGTACTGTGTACAACAACAGGCAAGTAAATGGTTATATATACTTCAGACAAGAAAAATATACTGTCCTACAAAAGATAAATATACTCTATAAATGCACAAAATGTGAATATTCTATTATTCAGTCACTTAAAAGTAGATTGTATGCAAATATACGCGAAAACAAGCACAAGATAGCGTCATATCACCAAAATTAAGTAAGTAAATAAACATAAAATCTCGGTTGTACTTTACAAATAACGCACTCGAAACGTTAATATGAACCTTATAAATATAAATATTTACAGACATTCCGTCTTAATAATTTTATGAAGATGATGGAGGAAGACCCTATCCACAGCACACTTCCTGTCTAGACCGGAAATGATAACACCATAACAGTCGTGGTGTAGCACGCATACTGGCGCTATATAAATACATTTGCATTGCCTTGCTCTATTTAATGGTTCTTTTCTTTTGTACTTAAATCCTTTAAAGGAGTCATATCTTTTAAGATTGACAAAAGAAACACCTAAAAAAAACTACTTTGTGGCCTGTCAGTGACACTTGTAGGGTATGGTGAGCTATTGACCTCAGCACTAAACTTTAATCAGTTTCTATCCTTTTTATTAAGTGGAATTTGAAATTTGGAAGTAAATCAGGAAAATATGTCATAATCAATATTTTAAAAAATGTATGCAACTTTCTGAAAGTTGCATACATTCTTAAAGTTTGCAGCAACGTAAGCAATGCTATCATAAATTTCTGTAATGGTGCTTTTACTGTGAAGCATTCCGGAACTCTTGGTGGTGTCGCGGCTGAACAAAGTTGCGCGATAACGTCAGAGGGAGGCGGTTCAAGTCACAGAAGGTATTAGCTACAAATCTGTCAACAAACTCACACCGAGTCCACTGGATGACTTTTGAAATGGACATTTCGTGACAGAAGCCCTTTTGTATCCAGGGAAGCGGTGAGAATGATTCAAGTGTCGCAGGTTGTAATCAAAGCGCTGCAAACGTAAACGTTGCATGAAGTGGAGGTTTTGTTTCGCGAGCGAGGCTCCGTCAGGACGCTAACGCTGCTCGGTGAACGACAGGTCCCATAAAGGCCCGATGTAAAGCTGGCGAACTTGTCCTGCGGGCTAACGGGACTCTAACGCGTTAATAAGTGTCACCGGGCGGCCAAACTTGAGTCTGTTGTAGCGGCACTGGCACGAGCTGCGTCGCTATCATTAGCTTGTTAGCTAATGGATGCGCCTGGTTGGTGTTCGTTGACCGGAGCAAAACACTGTGTGCAGCGAGCAAAGTCTGGAGACCAGCTAACACTGTTGGATGTGCTTTTATTCAGCAGCTGGTCAAGGCCATGCAATTCATATGTAAATAAACCAAAAGCATTATTTTATCTAATCTTGGTCCTTCATCTGATATCAACTAAACATGACCCCTGCTGATGTTTCCCACCTCTTACAGTCGAGCCATAAGTCAATAGGAGTAAATGTCATCAAGAGTTCTGACCCCGGGAAACCTCCAGCCCAGATCCTAAATTATGTTGTGTGGTGAGGCCATGACAACTTTCAACATCACCAGAGATATCCTGCACAGGCAGATCAGGGTGAGTAAACAAATGCCAGGGCGTGACCTGAATGATACCAAGGCACAGGCGGTGTGTTTCTCATATGCAGGAATCGCTTGTGCAAAGGTTGTTTATTCATGTCTTCAGGACAACAGAGCATCCAGCTTCCAAAGGTCCTACCATGTGACAGACCCCTTCATCAAGAGGCTTGGCCTGGATGCTGAGCTTCAGGTCATTCATGATGGAAAAATGTGAATCTTGACATGATGTTTTTGTTGATTTTTTTATTGAGTTTTCTAACAGTCTTATTTGAAATCACTTGTTCCAACAGGGTCATACAGGCTGTGTGAACTGTTTGGAATGGAACGAGCAAGGAGAGTAAGTCTATCCAGAAATTCACTCCGATCATATCAAACACTGAACTCTATAGATTCAACTTCTGATGTGATAATTTCCATGTGTGGTCTCCAGACTAACATTAAGTTTCAGCAACATGTTGCACTGACATGCGAGAACAACTGTAGTCTGCCATTGAATCTCTAGATCTCTTGTGTAGAGCAGGACACAATCCTTCCAGAACATTTTCCTTTATTTGGTGTTTTGATGTTCAGTGTGTCAAGCATCATCTCAAACATAGATTCACAATCTCCCAAAAGTATTTTAATAGAAGCAACATTTGATGCACATCCTTTTTAACACTCAACAAACTACCGAGTGACTCATTTCCCTCCATCCTGGAAGAGACTAATAAGATCTCTCATCATCGGTTTGAAAATGATACCTCCTCGTAATATTTTGAGCTGTGGTGTTGGATCTCATAGAGCATGATAATAAATTATTTGTTTAAATGCGCCATGCAGTTCACTTCAATTTGCATTGTTTGTCCTCTCAGCTTCTAATTTAATTTCTCACCCACCTGTTTGTCCAGATTTAACTAGTAATCCTGTACTCGGTTTCCATTGTGAATGTTGTCATTGTATCCCTTATTGAATAATTGAAACTTTAGATTCATCATGTTCCTCTACTTTGTGTTTCTGCTCTAAAGAGACCTCTTGTTTTGTGTATTTCTATCCAATCCAAGTCTTGCGGTATCAGAACTCGGAGGCTAACACATATTTGTCTTGATTTTTCCTGTTTGTTGTTCAGTTTGCTCGCATCAGGGTCGGATGATCAACATGCCATCATCTGGGACCCATTCAGGCATAAGAAGCTTACAACTATGCACACAGGCCATGCAGCAAATATATTTTCTGTGAAGGTGAGCTGCACAGATCGAAGGGTGGATTTGTTGAGTTTGGAATACTTAATGGTACCACCTGGTGAAATGTTGAACACTCCAAAGTTCAACCACTATGTCCAACCTGAACATACAATAGTGGAAACTGAGCCGATTATCTACTAACTGATCATAATTGAGACAAGTCATTGTCTAATATGAGGGACTTTTTTTTTTTTTACCTTTTTTGATGGCCACTCTGCACAGAGCAGCAGCAGCAACATTATTACAAGCACTCAACTTAATCTTAACAAGCTGCACCTCCTACTAATCTCTCATAAATGCAGCGCTGGAGAACTTTAATTATAAAATTGAGATTTTCTGATTAAAAATGGGGCTTTCCAACATGTACCACTAGAGGGAGATCTCAACATTTGTGGTACGCACCAATAACTATACCATTGAATTGTATTGGCAGCGGGTATCAGTCAGACTTTAGGTGAAATGCTAGAAGGCAGTGCCCAGCATGAAATAATACACTGTGGGTGTGATATGGTGGTGTGAGTCGGGCTACCTAAACACATTTGAAACTTTGTGTTTGTCCTCACAGTTCCTCCCCCACTCTGGAGACAGGATTTTGATCACTGGTGCCGCCGACACAAAGGTCCACGTGCACGACCTGACAGTGAAGGAAACCATCCACATGTTCTCTGACCACACTAACAGAGTTAAGCGCATTGCCACAGCACCCATGTGGCCCAACACCTTTTGGAGCGCTGCAGAAGATGGAATAATCAGGTCAGGGCAGCAAATTAATAAAATGCTAACAACTCT
>OMNM01048602.1:0-25534 GCA_900302745.1 Parablennius parvicornis
ATATACTACTATGGGAAACAATTATGTAAAGCATCAGCTTAACAGTTTTAAAGGCTTTAAAAACTGTTAGTGCCAAAATTTCAACCACTGTCCATTTTTTGCAGCTCTGAAAAAGAAGTGAAGTGTTTGGATCAGAGTGTCCTTGTTTGGAGACTTTCACTGCAGATGTCTCATATCCTAATATCCTGACAATAAACTGCATGCTCATGCAAGCCGAGTATACTTTTAGTTTGTGTGCCTTTTTGCAGATGATCAGTTAAGAATATTAGCAGGATAGACAATACATGCCAACAAGGGTTTTATGCATTACTGCCTGTGTCTACGTTTAAACAATTACATGGAAAGCACAAAAAAAATGTAATAACAGAATTGAAAGTGTTGGTGGAGGTCTGTCACAAAGTCAATGCTGCGGAAAAACCACAAGAACAATAGAAGAAATCAGAAGATGGCAAGAACTAAAAAGACAATTTCGGATCATAAAACTCCCACAATAAAACCATTGAGGGGCCAGATGAGGAAATGTCTCCCATCGCAACATCAAACATCTCTGCTAAAAGCTGAGCTGATTTGCACTTTCCTTTCAAATACAATAAATGCAGACAAAATCATCAACAACACAATTGCTTTCAGGCACTTCCTCTATTAGCATCAATTTTGTCCAGTATTTTGCATGTTTTGCAAGTAACGGCTCATACCAAATTTCAAAAAGGTGAACGAACGATCTAAACACACTTTGTGTGTTATTTTGCCTTTGCCAGGTGCAATACTCAGTGAGCAAGTTCAGCTTAAACATGTGCACAATATCAACTTTTTACACACACAACTCTGACCTCTGACTTGCTGCTCCAGGCTCAGAATGACGGCCACGGCCTGATGCAGGATGAGCAGTTTAGTCTGGGGCTTCTCGCTCTTCAGGTGCAGCTGGCACATGCGGCCCAGTTCCTTGAAGGCCTCGTTTATATCTCGCACCCTCAGGCGTTCACGGGCGTTGTTGGCCATCCTCCTCTCGCGCTCCCGCTCAGCCTTCTGCTCTGGATTCAGGTCCTCGTCTTCAGTGATACTGCTGTTGAGAGAAGAGAAATCCTCCATCAGTGAGGAATGTGTTGAAGATACCAGTTGTAGTAGTAGAGGTTTATTTGGAATTCCCAGCTAAAAGTTCCCTATAATAAATAATGTTAAACATGTTGATGCAGCAATTAGAATATACAGATATCTCAATATATGATGTCTGCTTTTTACTGATGATGGGAAAAGGTTCTTAGCAATATGATTCCTTGATTAAAAGCAAGATTGAACTACTTTATTAGCGACTCTTTTTTTAAGGCTTCACTGGAAAATTACACAGAAACTCATTAAACTACAGTTTTAAAATCTCCTTTTATTTCAGGGACCACGTTCAGTCCAATTTGATGTGAAGTGAGCTAAACCGGTAAAATAACTGGTTTGTATAATCTATAAATAACTACAACTCCACATTTTCCCCTCTGTTTAAGAGCAAGGCATTACATTATGAAAATGTAATTTAAAACCTGAAAACCTTCAAATGCAACAACAATTTTAATATAATGCCAGTCTTAATGGTCCTGGTACAAAAAAGAATGAAAAGTAAAACAACAAGGCCCTCTTGTTTGCAGCTAGTGTTTTCTTGCTGCAAACAAGAGTAATAAATTACTGAAAACTGTTTCGATTCAGAAAACAAGAGCAACATGTTCTGTGTTGTAAGAAATGAACAGATGTTAAATAAGCAGATGTGAGATGTGAATGAGATTTCACATTGCTTATGTTTGAGGTATTATAAAGTTGTATTGTCGTCGGTGGGTGATTGCACCAATTCTGGATTTGCACAGAAACTTGTTGGTGGCTTCCAGTGGTGAAATTTTATTCATTAATATTTTCCAGTTGTGATAGAAGCTGCACTCACTGTATTTTGCACCTTATGCTACACGTTGTCTCGATAAAATATTCAAACATCTCGAAGCACAAATCACTGTATATTCTTTCGGTTGCTTTGTTGCATTTTTATTGCAGTGAATCATCATTCCATCAGCATGTTTAATCTCACACCGGCTGCCCTTCCTGATTCAAACCCCACAAGCTCACTGCTCTATCTCGGCCAGCAGTGTCCTGCAGATCTGATCTACAAATACTAACCGAATACTATCATAAGAAACTGGACAAATCAAAAACATTTTGGTTTGTGTTCCTGTCTGGACACTTTCTCACCTTGTGCGCAGCCCTGCTCTGGGTGTCTTCATATCTCTTCTGTCGCTCTCGTCATCTGACTTGTCGTCGCCGGTGAGGCTGTCGTGCATGTCGTCCTTGTCTTGTTTCTCCACCTTCAGCTCCAATGTGGAAGGCACCTGACCAACCAGGCTTGCAGCGAGACCTTTTGTGGAAAGACAATAAATAAACAAAGACTTTTAGAAATCCACGCCCATATTGTATAGTGTGAGCCACATCATGAGTTGGATTGACTATGCGCAGTAGCTGACCTCTGAATGTCTCCACTTGGTGGTTGAGCTCGGTGCTGGATGTAGAGCCAACGCTGGGCAGGCCTCCATGGCTGTCGTTCAGGCTGGCAGCATCATCTCCACCCTGCTGCCACACAGACAGGAAGGACACGTGAAGAAAGGAAGCAGACACTCTGTACAGATTCTAAAAAGAAAACACACTTTGAAGCAAGAAAAGAGAGCTTGTAAAAGCCAAAAAAAGAGAAGACAAACTAGTTCCAATTTTATAAAAAAAATCACTCAACTATACCCCTTCTTAAGTATCGATAAGTTATAGTACATCATCATGCCAGGTAACAGTTCCAGATATTCGGGATTTAGGCACAGATACAAACAGCCTAAAACCTCAATAACTGCTCCAGATATTCGTTTTTTTCGGCTATTTGTATCTGTCCAATCATTTAACAGCATGAGTTTACAGTTTAATCATCATTCAAGTCTATCATTTTCAACATGGAGGGCTACTGTGATGATTCACTTCACAACGGTATTGTAGAGTGGAAGATAGAAATTGGGGCAAAAAAAAACAAACAATAATACTATTTTAAAGAAAACTCTATTTTAGGACAAGCATATAACCTTTTTTATAAACGTTAAAACTCTTTTATAACTGTGGGCTAATGATACCTAATCCTCAGGTTAAGCTGTAACCACAACTAGGAAGTTTTAGTTTGTGTGTCTGAAATAAAAAAAATTGTCCTAATTCTCTTCAAAAGATGTCCCACTCTAGAGTCTGACCATCCCTTGTTATTCTGTCCACATTTATAACACAGAAATGGTCAAGTCCCATGGTGTTGCACCACAAAGTCCCTCCTATACCACATGTTCTCCAGCTATTTGATTTCCTCTTTGAGGACCGAAGAGAACACGGAGGAATCGTCACTGAGGGTGGAGGATATCTCCTATTTCTACTGGAATGTGATTCCAAGTCACTGTTGGCCTCTGTTAACCTCACCACTCCAAGATCCTCCCCTTCCTCAGCGCTACGCTAATCTTTGCTGTGCTCTCAACAGGTGTCCAAACAACTCTTTGTCTACAGGAGGAGGAGGGAAGCCGGGGGTCTGGCGAGAAAAGAACGCTGCCATTTTCATGGCTGGGCCTGATTACCATACAGCTGAGGACCTTCTATTTGGGTGGAGGCCACGGGTTCAGACACACGTTTCCAACGATTCAGATTTCCTGGGTTGTTAAAAAAGAAGTGATGAAAAGCGGGGGGAAGGGGGCAGAGGGTGGGGTGTCAGTCGGAGTAAAAAGCCTGTGGCTGTACTGTGCAGGGGCTGTTGGGCTCTGTCTGAGGGGACCTCTTCCCACACAGGAAGCGCTGTGTTAGTGCAGACACAGTATGTTCTATCTCACAGTCGCGGTCGGTCAACATCACTGCCACAACCCAGCTCTCTGTAACAAATACATCAAACTGAACGCCAGTGACAACCACAGAAAAGTCCTTGTTAGGGGGACGAAACAAGCTCACAAACGACTTGGGCAATACAGTGGAAACACCCAGTGACAGACAACACACTGAACTAACTGAGACATTTGCTGCAACGACAGTGAAAACAAAATAATGTAAAAGAGAGCAGCTCTGAAGATAATGTCAATGTAGTGAAGTGAGAACGAAAATCACACCAAAACAAATAAAAACTTCCCTTTTTTTTACCACTACATTAAATTTCAGCCTGATCTGGGGAGAAAATATTCCAATATATCTGTATCCATATAGGTTTGTCTTCAGTTATAAATGCACCAATAAAACAATTATCCTTTCACCAATAATGCGCAGCTATCATAAATTTGCTTTTTTAAGATTTTCAAAATTAAAAACACCAAAAATTCTAAAACACAGCCACATGAGGCCGTCTTCTGTGTCCTTTGGCACCATGGAATAAGTATCCAAAATGCAATAATTTTGTGCCTTTACAGATGTTGGTATCTAGATGTAATTTGAAGACTTTACAACCATAAAGTGGATCTAAACTCAACAACACATCAATGCATGCATTTTGTCTTTAGTTTTTCTTGGACAAATATTTTCTTGTTGATTAACACAAAACTTTAATTTAGAGACTTACATTAAATTATTTATGTAAAATCTGTAGAGATAATTATGATCTATTTTACTATTTTACATGCCTGCTCTAGTTAAAGTTTCTCTATTGAGATAATTTGTCACTTTTTCTTCATGAAAGCGTTGATGAATTAAGCTTCTGGCAATTATAACAACTGCTAAATCACAATGACAACAAATTTATTTGAAAACAACCACACTAAAGAAAACAAATCGAGTTACGAAAATAAAACTGATTAATCAGTGCTGATCTATTTGATTTTAAATAATATTGTCATAATGACATTGTTAAAGGGTTATGTTTGTTAAGCAATGTGTGATAAAAAAGAAAAAATACATTTTATGGTTTGATTTAAAACCAGAGACAGTTATGACTTTAAAGAAAACAATGAATTTGAATAGTCTAAACATTAGTGTTTGTAATCAGACAACTTCAAAAAGAAAAAGGGAGTGAACATATTGGATCTTCTATTTGCTGACTTTTCCTTCTATTGTTTTCCCTCTGTCAACAAATGTGATCCCAACTTCTGCGCACATTAAAACTCATTGATTTTCTTCTCCCTTTGCATGTTTGTGTTTTCATACTGCGTGTGACCTAAATTATTTCCAAACACCTCTGGACTCCAGATGGATGAGTCGCCCCATTTTAATTTCCACTGCAGATGTGTTCAAATCTCCTGGCTCTTTAGAATGAAATGCCTCGGATGGAGGATGGGTGAACACATAATGATTTATACTGAAACCTGCATTCCCCTGTTTCTCGAGAGGTTCTGACTTTAACTCGAAAAGCAACAAAACATAAACTCGGCCTACACCAAAGCACAACTTCACTTCGTTGTGTCTGTTTTTCTCATTTCTCCGCCACTCTGGTGTATACAGCAGCCCTGGAGAGGAGGGTGAGCCTCGGGCCAGCCATTACACTTATGGAAAATATGTCTGGATATATTCAAATCGTATGTGGAAAACGTGGAGTTTTTACACACACATGGCAGTGCACCCGCTTTGAGCAGGTGGCTGAGGAATCTTGTGTGGTGAAGTTTGAAAAATACCAAAGAAGGATTAACTTCAGAAAAAAATACTTTCCACCACATTTACTCGGGGAGCTACATACTTTTTGAGAAGTTATCATACCATCGCGGCAGTCCGATTCGAAACCAATGCAGATGCAGGAAAGTTTGGGCCAATGCCTGTTATTGGCCCATTTTGTGCTTGTCCCAGCAGACTATGTATGTCGCTGGGCAGACTGGCAGTGGAGCCCACGGCGTGGTTCCTCAGAACGAGAATTGCATCATCCAATCTGTCGAGACGATCCTCCATTCGGGACTGAGAGGACCACAGGGTTTGAGGAATGAAGAGCGAGGGAGAGGGAGAAGAGAGAAAAAGGACAGAGCAGCTTAGTATAAGCACATTAGGAAAAAAAAAAAAAAAACGTTGAAAATGCTGATTGTATGGTGTGGAAAAAAATAAATAGAAAAATGAAACGTAAGATAAAGAAGGCAATTCAAAAGCAAGATCAAATGAGCCCTTTCAGCTTGAGCTGTGAAATTCAACACATGTCGTCATTTGTTTTAAAACCAAATAATGGACAGAGGCACTACAGCCACTTAACAATTTATTCAGAATATAATATGTGCATCTAAGCTGATTACTGCAAGCTGGAAGGGCTGAAACAACATGAAAACATAACGTGACAATTAGTCAACAAAGGCAGTAAACATGAAACTGCGTTTAACTATGAAGAACGCAGACTGAAAGTCAGACCATGTGTGAGAAAACAAAAACGAGGAATGCAAAGATGTATGAGACACGTAATGAGAAAAAGGCTCTACTGAGAAGTACCTCGCAGACATCCTTTAAGAAAGACATGGCATCCTGGAGATGCTCATGTAGCTGCTGATGAACTCTGTTTTTCTGGCAAAGTCAAATAGGAATAAGACAGAATTAAGAAAAAAAAAAAAAGATCAGCATCTATAAATACTACAAACACACAGCGCTAAGGATAAAGATTGTTTCTGTGAGGACACAAAGACAAGACGGGCAGGATTTGGAAGCCAGCACACAGCTGCTGACCATTCACTTTCAAAAGAATAAAAATGTTTTGGTTTTTGCACATTTAATAACCTCAACAGCATTTACACACATCTAACACATCACGTTTACCACAATGCACACAACGTTTCAGCACCCAGCACTTCCCAGCTCTGTGTTCTGTCATCTCTGTGCTGGAATCAAGGTTATAGTTAGTAAAAGCCGTTACTTTGTTTTTATAGAATAATTTAATCCGGCTGTGCTTTTTCCATACATCTAAGCATTTATGAGACAAACAGCCTCCAATGAACAAAGTTGTTTTTTTTTTATATATTTGTCTTAAACTAAAATACTGGTGGTGGCCAAGTCCACTAACAAGATTAATCATTTCAACTGTAATCTAATCCTCAACTAGCTTCATCACTGTTTCCGAGAACTCAACGGACTTTCTGATGTTTTAAACAATCCCGAATGTGATTCATGCTTTGTATTTCAACTTACTCCAATATGTATCGTAAGATCAAATCAGTGTTGCTTCACCTCCACCAGCCATATTAACACCTGTAATGCAATATTTAACCACTTATCAGCCAAAACGTCTCTGAAATTCTAGACAAAGAGTTTATAAATCTCATCCTACACGGTTGCTACTTTCACCTAAATAGTGCACATGCTCTTTAAGGCAGCAGGTTTTCACACTGATATTGTATTTCTGCACAGCATATAATTACTTTTCCAGACGATAACATGACACCACTGTAGGATGCACTTTTCAGAACATAGAACAATGGGATTTAATATTTCACACCTATAGGGCAACCATTTGTTTAATGTGAATCTGTTGTGGCTGTTTGTCAAACAAGCTTGCCAGAAGACATTTATCTGGACACATCAAGCTGATGATAAATGGTTTGTTTTTGTATAATTACCGCAGAATTATCTAAACCTGTGCATGTACTCTGTACAGCGAAACACAAGGAGCAGACAAACATAAATGTCACATGATGTAAAACTGAATTTTTATGATTTGAACCTGCAAAACAAACTGCGTTTTTTTAGATTTTACTTTGCTTTACAAGCAGACAGTATTCAGGTAATCTGGTACTATTCTCTTGGAGTCTCACTTATCTTTAGCGGCCATGAGGACACGAACAAAGCTGGAGGCAAAGTGGGAGGAAATATCTACGTGCTTAATGTCCTCTTTGCATACAAGTGGCTGACTGAATGATTGAACCTGATAAGCTTGTAAACACAGTCATGGCAACCTTCATTTTTGGGGGAGAATTTTATCTAACAGCTGAGGACTTAGTTGAGATAAGCAATTGTAAAATGATTTGAATGAGACACAGAACAATCACTGCTCATCTGATCAAACATAAATGGCCTTTCACAGACTTCATGTTCAGGCACCAAAAACCAACCACTGGAAACAGAAGTATAGACAAAGACAGAGGCTGCTCTGTGTCCAGAAACACTTACAAAAAGAAAAAGTTACTGTGGACCACTAAGAGGACAAGTTGGGCTGTCTGCCCTACAGCACATTGTTCACTTCACCATGTTTGTGAACTTCTGCTTTGGGCTTTTAGTAGTCAGGCGTGTAGAAATACTGAAAGTGATAAATAAGATGTCAAAAAGTGTCATGATATCACGCAGTTTTGTGCAGTATCCTCTCCAATTGTCATTAATTCCAATGCTTGACAATACATAAAAAGATTGATAATTGTGCCTTACAGTTTTTATTTCTTCGTAATTGGTTACATATTTTATGTTGTGTTGAATGAACTGCTCATAATTTTAAAAAAAAGCCTTTCCAAAACATTCTAGCAGCCTGCAACTGAAAACGTCTCCAGACACTTTTTGCTGAAATAAAACACATACTGTAGGACAATCACCCCAATTGACCACAAAGTCCATTAGAAAATATCCAAACGACAATGACTGTTGGAGCTTTACTTTGACAAAAGGCCCCATGTCATTTTAGTCGTTAACAAGAAAATAATCCACATCGAATGGTTTACATCTTTATTTGTGAACTAAACAGCTGACATGATGTAAACAGATGACATGTGCAGCAGGTAGCCAGCTCGGTGAAATCTGATCCCTCGTTCTGGTCACATAACAGCAAAGGAATTCTGGTGAAGTGGTTTAGCAAACAGCTGCCACCCCCACACCAGCCCCCACTCCACTAAACCCATCCCCCAACTGTCATTCTCGTCCCGGCCCAGAGAGAAGGGGACAGATGGCAAACCCCGAGGGACAGGTATTGTTCAGTTTGGTTATCCCTCCACCCCCACCTTCCTCAGCAGAACATTTGTTGGACAGGAATCTCCCTGTAACGCTAGCTCGGTCCTTTATGGGCAGCTTATCTAAAGTGAGCATCCATCACATCCCGCGCTTGCTGGAGGACGATTTGGACAGGGAGCTTACCAGTGAGTGAAGGGAGTTCTCATAACTGGGAGAGGAGGGAGGCTGTCCACTAGAGCGCGGCCACTGGTTGGTGCCTGATGAGAAAGAACATGAAAGTCGGTGTTGGTGATCCTTGGATTCAGTTTCATCTCAGCAAGTCCGATAGCATCGTCTTGCTGAGCACACGACACAAAGAGTGACACACATAATAACACGCAGTCACAACACACTGACATCCTGATTTTCTGGTTTCATGTTGTTCTATAGGAGATATTTTTATCTTTTTGGGCTCAACTGCATCATTTCCTGATGGCTGGACTGCATCCTGACACATAAGCCAGCGGAGGGTTTGACAAACACCCACTTCCACCATGAAATATAGACTGAGTCTGCACAACTATAAGCACGGCTACAAGAGGCTAGAAAACCACACAGATACAGATTAAATGGACTCTCAACCCCAGTTTTCATCACATTAATCTACAAACACATCTGAGTGGTCAGAAGTGGAGTGTGGTTGACCAGTACCTTGACATGTGATCATAATCACTTTTTTTCTGGTGAAGGAAATACAGCAAAAATATGGGCTCAATCAAGTTCATTCTTACGAGCCCCTTCACTTGCACAGAGGAGACATTGTCTCGTTTGCATTTATTTATTCTTTTTGGAAGTCAAACACCTTTTTGACAGCAGGCCACTTCGTCAGGTTTCACATCTGGAAACATCTGAGTGCAAAAGTTTCATTCATGCCTATTTTTTTTTCCTGAAGTCAAATCTAATTCAGCCAAATCCCTCGATTTATTTGCAATGAAAAACTATGCACTTTAATCCCATGACCTAAATATAGAGAAACAGAAGATCCTCTCTGCTCACAGTTACAATCCACTATTGGCTGGAAGAAGTGCGCAATGATTCTGTCCTTTTATTTGAGCCAAAAAAAAAAGTTGATTTACAGGCCAGTACAGGAAAGCAAATCAAGCTGATTTGATCTGGTGTGAATTAGAGAAAAAGGAATCTACATCTGCTGATCACATTTTCCAGCTGCAGTACATTTCGTTCTTTTTTTTTCTGAAGTACAATTATGCTGCTTACCATGGACAACATGAGGCAATGCATTGTACGAAAATCGAATCAACGTAATGGACTCTGATGAAAATGAACCTGCACAGGATATTTACAGGATAAGGTGTCTGCGGTTGTTTCAGCTCGGCGCTCCCCTCGTGTGTTTTATGGTGGACGGATGCCAAACCCAACCTACAGCCTTGTGAATGGAGTCCACTGTCGCACTTTAGAGAGACTATGTTTCACAGAGCTATCTCAGTGAGAATCCAAACTGTTATTATGGGTGCTATTCTCTAATATTTATAAAACTTCCTTAATGGAGAATGCAGACCAAAATGAGGAAAATAGTTAAATGCAGTGGTCGCTGAGGAGATTCTACACAAATCTTATTTTCTTGTTTCTCCACTACTTAAAAAAGTATTTTGAAAACAACAGTGAGTGAAACAGTTTCATGAACGATCTAAAGTTTACTATAAATTGTTGAGTGGGTGTTCTGAAGCAAATAGAATAAACAGACAACAAATAAATGAACGTAAGACTTCCAAGGCTGTACTTAACGACAAGCAGTTTTATACATTTTTCACAAATACTCAAAGATGTGTAACACACACACACAAACACACACACACACACACACAGACACACACACACACACACACACACACACACACACACACACACAGAGAGAGCTTTGGAATGAAGCAGACTTTAATTAGCAGACTATTAAGAGTGACTTTGGGAGAGGAAATGAAAACGTCTCTGTTCTGCCTCAGCGTTCTCCCAGGTGAGTGAGACAGGAACTTCACGTGAGCCTCTGCTGGCTGGCGGCTATGAAAAATTAGCCCGAAGCTTCTGTTGCCCACGTGCACCAGAGAGGGCTAATTGCACTAACCATTCTTGAGTAATGTGCTGTGTAGGGGAGTAATCCCAATGATGAATGTTTGCAACATCAACAGAGAGCCAAATTTTAGAACAAATTTAAAGAAACACTCTTTTCTAACCCCAAAGGAATAATAAGGACAAATAATTAGTCAAACAATATCCTTTAACGATAAACCTAAATATATATTTTTGCAATTAGGGCTTTGTATTTTTTCTTCATCGTATGATCTAAATGAACAAATATAAACACTGAACTGAGCCACATTTTGTTGGAGGTGTTTTTTTTGTGTTTGTGTGCATTCATTGCTTTCTAGGAATATGTGCCATTTAATTATTTGTTTTCTATTTCTGACTGACAGCAAATGCCACCACTGTGCAGCCAGGTGTGGCACGCTGCACTGTAAAGAGTTCAGGAGAGTCGTCATTGTTGTCCTCATCAGCTCAGTCAAAGCCGCCTTCCTTCACCCTTTGGTAAATAAACAGACCCTTTTGCTGCCTCGTCAGTGTGTATTATGAGTGTGTGTTGGAGGAACAGCTGTCCATGGGGCAGGGCAACAGCTGAGCATGAGGGGGGCATACGTAGAGACAGCTGTCGCCACTCCATTACCACACATGACACAACTGCCTGCTAAAACAAACACACTGGGCTTTCCCTTACTGTCTTCCCTCATTCTCTTTCCATTACTCTTTCGACTCTGTCAACATGTCTGACAGTCTATATTCACCTATTACCTGTCTTATTTCTGCACTTTAAATAACAGTAAACAAAATAATAATACACAATAACAGCAAACTACAAAACTGCCCGGATGTATTATTTTCAACCACATTCCTGTTTCCTGTTATTCCATATATCTACAGTACAGTAAGACATTGTATAAACAATAAAACGTCTTTTAAAACTTTGTTACCCTTGTGTCATATTCACCTTGTTCTTGTTTTAGCTAATATATTTTTAACTATTTGGTGGCTGTTATAGTTTTATCTTTCATATGCGCTTACTCTGACTGTACTTTTGTATTGTTTTATGTACTTGTCTCCACTGGTATCTTTTAAGAACATTTTAGTATTGTTTTTTCACTGTAATGCTGTTGTTGTTATTGTTGTTGTGAGCAAAGAGCAAAATTTTACCCTGAAAGCATTTGTGAGCTACTTCTAAATTTAAAAACATAAACAAAGACCCTACTAAGAATATGACATCCAAAACTAGTGCGTGATGTCAGCGGGAGTCAATGCGGAGCATCTCTGTGAGCCCCAAAAATGACATCCATGATGTCTCGTAGATACCTAACAGTTATCAATTTTAAAGGGCAAGGGCAAAGGTTACACAAATTTCATCCTTTTCATACAAACCTGAGGGTTGCACAGCAGTTACCACTTTTTCCCAATAGCTAAAATATCCCAGGAGTACAATGTTCTCTTTCACTCTAAATTGTCTGTAGTTACGACGGACAGCTTATATAAATATTTACCTGTGTGTGTTTGTCCTGTGATGGACTGGTGACCTGTCCGTAGTGCAGCCTGGCTTTACCTAAAGTAAGTACTCACTGGCTCCAGTGCACTAGGAAACTGATTTAGATAAAGTCGTACAGAAGATGGATGAAACACAAACCTGATTAGATTGGTGCTCTTGGAGCAAAGATGGGGAACGAACAGAAGATAAATCTTTTACATGTCCCCTTTTTGCAGGAGATAAGTTAAACACATTCATTTGCAAATTAATTATAGTTTTTTTCTTCTTTTTTGTATGACAATCTCAAATCCTCATAAAAACCAGCAATTCCATGGATGTGCAGACTTATCACACACGAGACTAAGCTTTGTTTTAGGCTGGATTCATGTAAAAAATAGCATTAACTGCCCCGGCTCACATAAACCACAGAGAATGAGTAAAGCACGATTAGAGCTACTCTAAAGCTAAAAGGGGTATTAAATTAAGATTTAGGCAAACACTTCACAATTTACTCGACTCAGGCTTTAATTAATCCAACTAATGCAACACAGAGTGTAAGTTACTAAAATAATTGAAGACACGGAGCTGTCTGTGTTTGCACAATGATAGGAAAAAGCAGAGTGAAATAGGTTTGAGAAATTCTCAACTTTTTAATGTTTCATAAGGGAGATTTTTTTCAGCACAGACAACAGCTTGCAGGTTCTATTAGACTGGGCAGCACCAATAGATTGTCTTATGTCTTTGGCTGTCAATTAAATCTGCATGTTTCTGATTGAAAATCAGGACTGTACAACATGAACCGTTTGATGTGAGCATTAAAGTTCAGCTCGGTCTTCTTGATTATAGTTATGAAATTACATGCAAAAGTCACCAAGCTGCTGCTGCTCCAACACACATCGGACATAAATCAGTGTTGTGGGTTTTTTTTTTATTTGAAAGAGTACTGCAGCTTCTAAATCATGATTGTCATTGCCTCCTTTTGAATTAACACTTGAGCAAAAGTGTATTTCTACCCTCAATCCTACACTGCGATCAAATTTATAGAATGTCGTAGAAATTAGTAATATCAATTATTGTGCATCGCTCTCTAAATTGAGACTATTGCCCCTGTGGATTCCAAACTTGTGTACCAAATTTGGCATGATATGGTGGAGTAATCTCCTTTAGCTATTGAGCTATTGTCATCATGCGTCACTGTGACCAACACAGCTGTTTCTGAGACAGGAACAGTGATGTAAGAGTGAATTCATTAATCGTTACTCCCGCCAATTTATATGTCACGCCAGAGATTCTTTTATATCAAGGGGCCCCGCCTCCATGAACCAAAAGAAAGCACATGCTTGCAGAAGAACCCGACTTGCCTTTTTATGTTTGCCCTTGCAGTTGTACGAGTAAAAGTTAGTCAAGACTCATGAAAGTCTTGACTAACTCATGAAAGTCTGTTGAATTACAGTTATTCCAGGCGAAGGCCAAAGTCCTATACAATCCAAAGTGCCAATAGTAACTGTGGAGCTGTTTTGGACATATTTTGGACACTCCAAATCAGGTTATGTCTCACGTATAAGAGGTGTGTATAAGGTAAAAATCCAAACACTGGTGCTCTACCTGGCCTTCCAGACGGGGTGCCGGCAGCAGTCACCACGGTGGCTGCTGACCCAGCACCTGCTGTGGCTGCCAGAGGCGAAGGAGAACCCACAGGTGTCGATGGATTGGAGGGGAAACTACTGCTTGTGTGGTCAGGGGAGTAAATCTGTGGAAGCAAAGAGGAAATGAGAGTGAAGAATGAGATTCATCAGCAGCAGGAGCATAGAAATACAATATAAATCGCACATTTCTTCTCATTTGTATGTTTTTTGTTTTGTTTTGTTTTTAAAGCTGTTACCATTTCTAAGCCAGAACTATGTCATCAATTAAAGAGATTTTAACTGCCAGGAATGCCATAAACATGCTCAGTGCATACATACGAGATATTAACAGTCATCTGTTCTCACAGCATAGCCTGAGCCAAATGAACGCTTAGCAATATTCAATTTCATTGTTTTACCCACATGTTGTCTAAACTTGTATCGGTCAACTGAAGATCAGCACCAAGAGACATTTACAGATTAAAACTAAAAACTTGCAGGACATTTGCTTCTCGCTGTTAAACTGAATTGTAACATTACAGGGAATTAATTCTATTCAAAACAGAACATTGACATTTAGCAAAAGAAAAGACTTGCTTTAATGGAAAAGTCAGTTCAGAAAACGTGATCTTAAGTCATTTATGTAAATACACAAAGAATAAAATGTGTGTTTTTTTTCACCATTTCAAACAAAAATACAGATACTCTCACACATGTATAAACCCTTTAAGCCTTTTCAGAACAAAGCCTGTCTTTCTCCTTTATTTAAGACACCATCCGAGTTACTCCACTCAATATCCCACTATGGTCTCAAAATGTTGTTACGGTGAACAAAATATGAAAATATTTTCCTTTTTTGTCTAATAAGATAAGCATAAAACATTTTGGTCTGCTAAGAAATAAATTGTTTTTTTGTGTTATGCAACAAATACATTCGAGGCTGATTCAAGTTCATGGTTAAAACAAAGATCAAATCAGATCCACTGTATCGCAGCCTCCTCTGGCAGGTTACGTTGAGGTCACTGAGTTTTAGGATGACATGTCAATCACACAGGAACCAAGAGATTACGTCTTCAGAACCTTCACTGGGATTTCATTTGTTTAAACGAACTATGGATTAAGGCACAAACACGTCCCTGATTTTTACCCTCTTTAAATAAGAGGATATTTGTGCCAAAATGGAACATGTCTCAGTAAAGTCGGGGTATTACATCTAGATCCTGACTAATTAGCAGCAAGAAGAAAAAAAAAACAACAGCTCCACAGAGATTTGTCCTCCAAGTTAAAAAAAAAAACAACAACAACAACAGCTCCACAGAGATTTCTCCTCCAAGTTAAGATCAAATTGAGCTTGCAGGAAACCGTTCGACTTCTGTGAGGATGATAGAATGCACTCATTATTAATAATCTCCTTATTCAATCTTGATCTCTGGGCTTTAGTCTTTCAATCAACTTGGAGTATCAGGACAGAGGTTTCACTAAAGTGTGTCACCGAGTGTGGAGGAGGATCTGCTGTTGTCTAATGGAAGAATGACCAGTTGAGCTCGTCTCTGAGGACAGAGCGCTTCTATATGCCGTGCAGCACTTTTACTCACAGACATGCAATTCAGTGAAGAACTGAGAAGGATTAATAGTGTGGTGATCACTGTGTCGGAAAACCAGTAAACCTCAAAACAGATCTCCGAATATTCCTCAGGTTCTCAACAGCACACTGGTTATAACCGTGACTTCTGACCTGACAATATATGACTTTCTATTCTTCTCACTCCCTGGCTACTAACGCTGCATTCAAAGTGAAACATGGCTCATTTTACTGGAATAAATGAAGCTCCGCCTCATCATCAGTTACGCTCCCGCAGGCGGCAAGGGGCCAATAAGCACGGCCAATTTAAAAGGGTGGAGAACAAAAGCCCTACAAAGGGGGGCCCATGGAGTTGAGCCACAGCAGTTATAAACTCCCCGGTGCCCCCTGATGCATCCACCCACCCCCCACCCTGGTGCAACCGTGTCCATTTCACTCCACCTTTGTCATGCTAATAGAATTGAGTCTGCAAATATAAAGGACTTAATTTGTTATTACCATGCCTGAACTCTCATAATTTTGATTCAAACTGGCCAGAAATATTCCTCCCAACGGAACAGCTTCAGCTGTGGGTAAAATTCAAAATGGTAATGATCACATGGTGTTTATGCAACATGTTAAACACATTTTAATAAAATGTCAAGAAACTGACTTTAAAAAGTCAGTAAATAAATTTACATAAAAACAAATTTGCATCCTGACCAATTGAAAATGAATGCAGCTTTTCTAATCAATGAATTTGAGGCACACAGTCAGATTAGATAACAAATACAATCACTCTGTGATAACTTTTGCACAGGAGCATTTTTACAATGCAGCACAAGTCGTTGGTGATTAGTTAAGTTTCACAATTGGAACTGTCATTGTCCACCTGTGACTCAGCTGTTGTATGACACATTTGAATATGTCACAGTATAAATAATCCAAGGATTAAACCATTACAGGATGTTACAGATATCCATGGCTGTTCTTCCCAACTACAGTGTAATCCAATGGCTTTAGAGGCATTTTTATTTACAGTTGCCATTCTTGAATACTCTTAGTTTAAGCCCACAATTATCTAAGCTTAGTGAAAAAAAAAAAACTACAAAACTACAAAACAAGTCCTCGGGGTTTCTTTTAATCAACAGTATAGCATTTAATTCCCGACATGATTACTGAGGTCACTTTATTCGACGAGAAAAAGAAGTCATTATTCTATTTTGATTCACAGATGTAACTCAATAACACTTAAGTGAGACATGAGCTTCACATCCTGACAAAATGTTTTTGCTGTAAATGCAAGGACTTCCTTTGACATGCTAAAACCCCATTGATTCCACCCATTCAAAAAATACTGCAATTCTGATAAACAATAAATTTCCATCATGAGCCACAGCTGACCTCAGTTTCTACAGCCCAACCCTTGGGTAGTTCTCTTTTTTTAAGGGATACCCAATGTAATGAGGCACACTCTAAGCTAAACCTTGGTTGTAACTCACGGAGGCTAAAGCCTTGCCCAGTGCGTCTCCAGTCTGTGAGCCTCCAGCGGCGTTCCCCCGATTTGCAGCAGCTATGAAAACACAGAGGATTGTTTTTATTATTGCGCATTTGGACAAAAAATTGTCCATGGCAAACAAAGCAGCTGTTTGACTGCATGACTCACTTCCTTTACAGAACGGATGCACAGTTATGATTCAAGTGGGAGCCAATGAACCCGTCATTTTAAGCAGTTAGATGAACTGCTAACATAGAAACGTACCCATGACGCCATCAGCAGAGTTGATGGACGGAGTGTGCGCTGCACTGACGAATGGGGAAGTGCTGTTGGTGCTTCGGTGGAAGCTGGACATGGGAGGAAGACTGGCATTGATGTCTGGAGAGACTGAGTGTGCAGGGTAATTCTGAAGCAAGAAAAACAAACAGATACAATTTTTTTTTTACAAAAAATAAAGAGCTTATTCATCCTCAAAATTATACATCTCCTCTGACATCTCCCAGACTGTGATGGAGCAAAAGTTAACTTTGGGGGGAGGGAATGAGATAAAGAGAGGGCCGGCAGCATCTGCAGGCTCCCTGTGATGCTCTGCCAGCTGAAACAGGCCGGCAGACGAGACCAGATCAAGCACGAACACAAAGGCTCCGGTCAGCAGTGCCTTCACTGAAAATAACCAGACGACAACTAAAGACGCACACACGCCCTCCAACTGTGGCGGCTGTGGTGGGGGGCAGAGACACAATTCAAGCGACACATACACGTTATTTTTTATTGAAAGTGTGGTTGCACAACAAAGCCACTAACAGAATAGAACAGAATATATCATCATTTTCTATTCAGTAAGGTGATTTGAAAAATTAAAGAAAAAATATAAATGATATGAAAAGGATAAATAAAATTTAAAAAAAAAAACTAATCAGAGCTTAGGGATTTATTTACCCTTTATTCATATGCTGAATTATGTATAAGTGATTGACGCTACTTACCAAACGGTCATGCGAGTGCAGGCTGCTGTAGTTTCCTGACTGTGGCATGTGAGATGACGATCCTGCCAGCATCCCCCCATAACCAGCCTGGCTGATCCCGTTGGACGAATTCCAGGGGTCATTGGAACTGTGGGTACCATCTGATACAAATAGATACAACATTTTATTATGTAACTGATTGGAAATTAAAGTGCAAACACATGCCAGGAAGCAGAAAAGCCTCCAACTGTATCCCTATTTTTGGGGGGTCATCCAAGGAGTATGTTTTACTTTTTTCCCCTTTTGCAATTGAAACATTATCCCTGTCTTGAATGCAGCTGAGATAACACAAAAGTTAACAAGGAGTCTGCATGTCTGGGTGTCAGTCAGACTGAAATAAAACCTGCACACAGATTTACACTTCAGTAAATATTTCTAAAAGAAATCAGTCTCTGTAGTAACAACCTATAGTGAGGCTGATTATTATCAAGCTAAATGGCAACTTTAAAAACAACTAAATAATAATAAAATATCAAACTGCAAAGGGGACTAGTAAAAATTATAGCAAGTTTTATATACTGAGCAAGATCGAGATTTAACAAGAGAAAATAAATTTGAGTTCCAATCAAAACCGGCCGAATGAAAGTGAAAACTTGCGCTGAACTTACCAAAGAAAGTGCTTGCAAACATACTGCTGGAGGGTTTAGGAGAGGAGTATGAAGGGGAATCTCTGTTGAAGTCTTCTGAGTTTGGAGACGGTGCGTACACCTACAAGAAAAATGCACATTATAGAAAGCCAAATGTGTGACACTCTGACATTCTTTGTATGTATATACATACATATATACATATACATACATACATATTTTAAGGCCTGAATGTTGCACAGAGTGTGGTGAAGTGTGATGTTTAAAACAAACAGCTTTCAGTTCCCATAAAGTGCTGAAAATGCAAAACATCACCACAAGTGATCTTGAGAATGCATCGACAATTAAAACACATGTACTGCAGCCACTAGCCCTGAAACTACAAATATACACACACTTTAATGACTTACAAGCAATCAAGCTCGTGAAGGGAGTCGTGGATTATCAGGAGTATTTGCATTTCAGATCAACTGAACCTCTAATGGTAGTATAATGATACAAGCTTACATGCATTGACTAAATGCCTTGCAAATTACAGAGCTCCCAGAGAGGCAGAAATCAAATAAGTGCTAGAAAACCACCTTGCTTGCTTTCTGTTTATTTCTACCTGCAAGCCGTCAGTGGAAAGGAGAGTTACAATGGGCCTGCTGTTGCACAGCTGTGAGTGTGTGCCAAGCAGGGGCGGCACGATCAAAGAGCCGGGAGGCCAAACACCAGTGATGTGGTCTCTGACTTCATCCACTCCAGATGGAGAGAGACAGGGTGAGAGAGAAGGAGAGTGCACGAGGGAGTGAATCTGAAAGAAAAGGTTTGAAAACTTCTCCCTCCCACAGACAGGACTGTGTAACTGGTGTAACAGTAATCAGAGCCAGGCCTGCTGGCCAGATTCCACCTGCACACCTCCAGCTTTTGTCCCCGCACTCTGTGAGATAAATCCCTTTTTTTCAGCAGCTTGATTTCACACTCGCGTGTTGACAGCTCACTCCTCAGAACTGTGTGTAGACACGCCACAGGACTTGTTTACCTACTTGAGTTGTTTTATGACAAAGTGCTGATGGAAACTGTGCATCACGACCATGTATATTCTATTAAAGGAGTCACTCCCACGCACGTGAATACAATATCAATGCAGAACACGGAGGACTGGATGGTGTTGGGCTTTGCTGAGTGAGCCGGACGTGCTGATGTCTGGGTGTGTAATTAAAGTGCTTTGGGACGGGTGGAGCTCTCATGGGTCCTCTGGCTTACACATGTGACCGCGGTTGACTGTGGTTCCATGGAGATCTCAGGTTAGCCTCACGCAGGAGCTCAGCCTTTGTCTTTTGCTTCTGTCAGATGCTCAATGGGCAGCATATGGCAGTGGATCATGCTAATTGTCCTTCTTACCCAGGGCTAACCAGTCAAAGCATTAATAAACCATCCCAAACACCGGGTGCCTCATTCCACCGGCGTATGGAGGAGAAGGCCCGCCTGGGCTTTCCTTTTACAAGGCCATTAATTAAAAGCCGTCACTCACACAGCTCACCACAACAACACACACCAACACAGGTTATTTGAGCTCCAGCCAGTATTGCTTTGATCAAATTTACGGTAACAGCCAACATCAATGTTTAAAGCATGTATTTATTCAAATAAGGAGTTGCAGAATATAAACAGAAACTCTGACTGTGTCAGGAAACATTAAAGACAAAATGTTTTTCTTTTCAGCCCGCCAGTAATTGCAGCTTAAATCAAGTAAACTTTAAAGTGAAAACTGTACCTCATAAATAAGTGTGCGTAAAAGAACTCACTTTGAGTGAATTTTAATGGCAGGCGGGAAAAACTAGGTTGGTTCAGCTCCAAATCTTGGCTCTGCCTTTCAATATCGCTCCACCTTAGTTGACTGAATATATCCTTCCCAAGTCTACAATTCCATGGTACCTGCCTTTGAAGTTCACTCCACGCTGATCAAAATATCATATGTTAAAACAATCCATCAGTACCACAAAGGACGTAACATAATAACAGGGAGGGAAAGGAAAAGGGAAAAAAATTTAAGGAAAAATCAGGCTAATGGCCAAAAAGCTCAAAGGGAAGAGTTCAAACGTGCTGTTAATGCCGTGTCCTGCTTTATAAGGTACGTCATTACTTGGAATCAAACCACATCCCGAGGGCATTTTGTTTCAAGTCCAAATCTTACACACTTAACTGTGCATTAAAGATTTGATGTGTCTGCAGACTACTGTTGTTCTGGGCCTGTTTGAACGGGCGTTGTTCAATATTTGCGCCACCTGCCAATGTTTTGTCGGAAATCCAGCTTACAGTTATTTTGATGCAGAATAGGGTGACAATAAAACTACACAAAGACCAACTCCCAGTGCATAATGTTGTGATGAATTAAGTTTGTTTGACAGTTAATAAGAAGCTAACCAAAAAAAACAAAAAAAAAAATCTCTTTCATACACACAAATAATCACTTTTCACAAGAGGCAAACACCAGCTTATGAGGAAGAAAAACGTGATAAAATATAATAAATGGTATCAACTTTAATCTGGTATCAATACCATCAATCACCTAAGACACTCAGAGCACATTTCATCACTGCTTCAGCCATCATACAAAGTGCTTCACAACATTAGAGACATTCATCCATTCACACACACTCACGTAGCAGCTGCCACGCAGAGCACTCAACCTCCACAGAGAGCAACTTGTGGTTCAGTGTCAGGCTTAAGGATACACTTCAATACATGAGTCGGGCGAGACGGGGATTGAACCCATAACCTTGGGACTGAATGATGACTCGCTCAATCAATTCAGCAAGAGTCATCCAATTTTGCATCCATGTGCCCATTTTGAAAGCACAGTGATGTATTCATTGTCACACTTCCACTAAAATGTTTTTATTAGTTTCAATTTAATTTGATAATTAAGATCAACATATCTGCTGAATAAATACAGTATATCAGCGCTCAGCATCATAAATAGAAGCACACCTCCACGCTGGCTTTGTGTTGGTCATGTGGTCAGACTTGCACGCTACACCGCCGTGCACAATTTAGAAGCCATCAGGTTTAGCTCTAAATCACAGCATATAACCTGTTGCATCGTGCAAACAATAACAGGCACATCGCCGTCTGAAGAAAAACATGTTGCATCTTTTGTGCTTTTACTGCTCTCGGATCTGGTTTTATGTCTTTCCACTTGTGGAGAAGCTCTCTGTGAAGCAAACCAAAAAAATGAAAATAAGAGTTTAACAATGACTGCAGGGCATTTGCTTCATTTTTCTTTCTTTCTCACTAATAAGCAACGGAAGACGGATCAGTGAGTTGCTCCATCTGTATTGGTACAGTGCCACAAACTCACAAGCCAATGGCCCACTGTGAATTCTCCCAGTGCTCCAGATGGTGAGCCTGCTATGCAACTCTGCATTATAACAAATTAATGTGGATCAAGTTGATGCACAAAATGAGTATGGCCTTCTTTTTTTTTTGTTGCAAGGACAACTAAAAAGAACAATTGGTGCTGGTTGTTTAACAAGTGCTTTTGATCATAAAAGTTTGCCCACTCCGTCCACATGCTATCAATTTTCTCTCCATCACTGACTGTAACACAAGCCTGTTAATACTTAATATGAGAAAGATCAAAGTCATCTTTTATGCAGCAGGATCAAAAAGGGGAAATTGTGTAATGGGTCATAAGGAAAGTTGAAACACAAGTCTGAAGAGAATGACCTTTTCACTACAATATCATAAAGAGCTAAGCTCTTTATTTTCCCTTCAAATGCATGTGCCCTTAATATAATAGTAAAAAATAGAACAGGCAATGGCAGGTGGAAATCGGCTGGTGTAATTTGCTTATGACAGGATCATTACTTAAGGATTACTGAACTGCATTACAAAGCTCATTCAGCCATTGTGCAACTGTGTCCTTGAGCAGATTCATAAGCATACTGCATGATTTTACAATACAAAAAATGTTCCTGCAATATAAAGAAACACCTAATTTCACTAACAAGTTTCCTCAAAACAACACTTAGCTCAACAGTTATTTTCACTCCAAGTGCAAAAACAACTAACACACACAGAGACACACAATTAAGCATCTATTGACCAAAAATGAAAATAGTCAGGCAGAAAACAATTTCAGTCAACAACAAAAAAAAAAAAAAATCAAAGAGGTCATTACAGAGAAGTTCAGAAATCACATTAGGCTCCCTGTGGTGACAAGAATGCCAAAGTGATTAAAAACAGATGGAATAACAGCAACACTGGTGCTTGAAGCTCAATCTGCAAACAGGAAAGTCTAACCTCAACAGGCAGCCTCTTTTCCTTAATCATTCCCAGACTCCCACTTGTTATTATTTCAACCCAGTCTCGGAGCTGAAGCAACCAGCCAGTAAAAATAAATTCAAGACTGCAAAAAAACAAAACAAAAAGAAAACATTCTGCCACACTATTTCAGTCTGTGCATGAGAAAAAGGGATTTGAAATGGCATTAAACGCTCCCAATTGTAGCCTAAAATATTTACATCCTTACATAGAGTTACAAAGTAGGAGTGTGCAAAAGTAAGTTTCGCCCAAATCTGAAATACTTAAACTGTATTATTTTAATTGCACTGTCACACAGCTTTAACTGATGCAATGGAAAATCAGACAGAGGAGCCTCAGGCATGCGTGATCTCACACACGCACACACACACACACACACACACACACACACACACACACACACACACACACACACACACACACACACACACACACACACACACACACACAGAGAGAGAGAGAGAGATTAATTACAAACGTTTTATAATTACCAGCATTATTGTCATTAAATTTCAAGCCATGCAATGACAATGACTAAACCTGCAGGAGGAGTACAGCAGGGAACAGATCCCTTGGCAGGACATCACCTTTGATGACAACCAGCCCTGCATTGACCTCATAGCTGCTAAACCTCATGGGATACTAAGGATTCTGGATGACCAGAGCTGTTTCCCTCAGGTGAGTGAAGGAGGATCAACTGAGCTCATCTCTCATGGACACAGATGAAAATATTTTATGTTACTGAGAATCAGAAAATATCTTACCAGGCAACAGATCACACTTTTCTTCAAAAGTGTCACTATCATCATGGCAACAACCCTCTGTATCTGAAGCCAAAGATGCCCCTCCCAGAGTTCACCATCAAGCACTTTGCTGGTCAGGTCAACTATCAGGTATTCATCTCGTCACTGGCCAGTGGCTTTGTGTTGGACATCCAATGGGTTTAATAGGCTGACAAACCATATTTTATTGCATGACTAGTGACATGAATAGGAGTTCGTTTTTTTCAGATATTCAAAGAACCAAAAGACAAATAATAAGGTCAACTGTTTTTTTAGCGCTTGACTTTTGTAACTTTAATAAATAAAATGTCATAAAAAGTTCTGCTTGTTTGACAGAATTAAAGAAAAGATGAGTCCTTAAGTATTTTTGTCCGTACCTATTACTGGATGAATGCACTGAGATTGAAAACAAGCTAAATAGACACATATTAATAATCTTCACATTCAGGTTTACAAGTTCTTGGATAAAAACTACGACCAAGTCCGACAGGATGTCCTTGATCTTTTCATCCAGAGCAAAAACAAAGTGAGTGAAAGTCCCTTCGAATTTGGGATACTTAATTCACAAAGTAATGTAAAAGATGTAAAAAAGATGTAAAAAGAAAAAACGTAAAATTGTCAACACTTTCTGTAATTATCTCAATTTATGTGTTTGCACAGATGGTCTCAAACCTCTTCCTAGTTCACGCAGAGGTCACAGGTCAGCGAAGAGCAGGACACATGAGGAAGAGCAGCACAGTCACCAGAAAATACCAAGCACAGACCGTCAGCAGCAAGTTCCAGCAGTCCCTGCTGGAGCTTGTGGAGAAGATGGAGAGGTGAAGTGGATGTGTTTCATCCTATTGTTGCACACCAAAGTTCACGATGGTTATACACTGTGATTAGTTTTCACTCATGTGGGTTGTTTTTTAATTCTTCAGGTGCAATCCTTTTTTTGTTCGCTGCATTAAGCCAAACAGCATGAAGGTAGATCTTTACTCCGTAGATATTTTTGATCATTAACAAACATGTCTGTGTTTTTGAGACGATGCGTCTGTGTTCAGCAACCAGGTGTGTTTGAGGACGACCTGGTGAGTAGCCAGCTGCGACATTCTGGAGTTCTGGAGACCATCAGGATCCGCAGGGAGGGATATCCCATCCGAATGCCATTCTACGCCTTCCTATTCAGGTAACACACGCACTGAAAGCTTGAAGGCAGGTGAATGAACCCCTACATGTCACAACTTAACCTGCCTTGTACCCTAAAGTTGACATTTGTGAATCATCACTAAGACTTATCATGCACTCGTGCACACTTTTGAGTATTTTCCTATGCATGTAAATATGTGCCATTATCAGATACAAATCCCTGGTGGGGATACAACAGCTTCCAGTACCAAATGGAGAGAACTGTGTGATTCTGCTCAGCAAACTGTGTCCCCTCCGACCAGGATTGTACCATGTTGGAGTCACAAAGGTGAGACGTTAAAGATAATCTCCACCACAATCCAAACACACTGTTTATACAATTTGTAACAATAATTTGGGATGCCACTGATTTGATATGACTATTTTCTTTCATTGATGCATATCTATGTGTGTGTGTGTGTGTGTGTGTGTGTGTGTGTGTGTGTGTGTGTGTGTGTGTGTGTGAACAGGCAACAATTCATCCATCTTGTGTACCATTTCCTCTGACTGTACATCAAGAAATGCACAGAGGAGGATTTCCCTGCAGCCTCAAGGGGCCTGAACCGGGAGGT
>OMNM01048604.1:0-26683 GCA_900302745.1 Parablennius parvicornis
AACTCGAGACGGCTCATCCCGATGCCGTTTTCATTACCGCCGGCGACTTCAACCACTGCAACTTATGGTCTGTATTCCAAATATTACCAGCATGTGGACATTCCCACCCGTGAGAAAAACACCCTGGATCATGTCTACACCAACATACGTGGGGCATACAGGGCCGCACCCCGCTCCCACCTGGAAAATAAAGACTCCTACATCAGAATGCTCTTTATGGACTACAGCTCTGCCTTCAACACGGACTGTTCACACTTCTGTACCTCCGGCCTGAAGGTAGAAGTGTGAAATGCAGGACCAGCAGACTCAAAAACTTTCTTCCTCTCTGCCATTAGACTCCTAAATAAGTGATTGGAGTCTAACAAGCTATTCATCCACCCCCCGGCCCCTTCTCCACTGAACTTTGCACACCACCTGCATTCGCACTTTAGATGCGCCCATGCACAGCTAACACCATGTCTTCTTTTCTGCACATACCATTGTATATGTCACCTCTACTTTCTGTATAGCTAATATATTTGTATTTTGCACATTAATTGTACAGGTGTTTTGTATTTAATGTACAGGTTTTGTTGAGTAACAGTGTTGCATGCCACTGTTAGTTATTATAGTTCTTATACCTCTTGAGTTTATTCTTTTATTACGTAGGCATTCACTGGCGGTCGGCAAAGCAAGAATTTCATTGTACAAGGAAAGGTGTTTAAAACCATTCAAGATTCAAACAAGATTGAGATTCAAGATTCAAAGTGTTTGTTTTAAAACACTTTGAATCTTGAATCTCATATGTTTTGTTCTCTCGCACTGTAAATACTGAGCACTGGCACAGTTTTGGGGTAAATAAAAGTAAGTCAACTTGTCATTGAGAAGCGTCTTAGTTGTTCTTTGAATGGGAACGAGCCCTGCCACAGACTGATAGATTGGTAATTAGCTATTATAAAAATTCCTGCACACAGTGCTCTGTTGTGCACGTTCTCCATCTGCAGTGGAGAAGCCCGCTAACAAACAGAAAGGCAGACAGACGATTTCTCAGCCATGGAGAGCAAGAGACGTTACGTGATGCACCACAGGCGGCAGCTGCTCGAGTTCTGGACTACGGAAATCCGCGAGCTCACCGATACCTCAGCCAGTTTATGACTCCGAAATGTAGTTAGGAGATCCAGTTTATTACTGAGCTTCACTTGCTGAGCCGTGGCTTACGTCTGCTGATTACAAGCTTGATACTCAGGGTAATGTGGCGTTGAATGGAGGAGTTGAATGGAGGTGGGAAGCAGAGAAAACGTCCTTAGTTGATGAACACGAGTCCATTTATTCCTTTTCTAACCAGCAGTGTGGTGTAATGTTTCAGTCAGGCCCAGCGGTAACAAAATACCCACCCCCCCCCAAAAAAGTATTGTTTCCTATGCAGCAGCCCCACATTATGTACTACAGTAAATAAACAATCCAAATCCAATATAAGGTCACTATTATGTCCACAGGTTTGCAGGGAGGGGGATGGTGGGGGGTTGGACAGTGTGACTCTCCTGCACTAGTCATGCATGCGCATGACAATAATGGAGAAAGAGCGCTAGGCAAAGATGTATCAACAGAGCGATATTGCATTGGTCAAACAAAAACCTGCCGTAATTCAATGGTGGCGGGCCGCAACAATTGTATGAGAAACACCGCTTTACAATCGAAAACAGCACCAAATGCCGACAGCAGTGCCAATCTAATCCAGAGAAAGTAAAAAAATTAAATAAATAGCAACCAAAACAGGTCCTCAAACATATCATCCGATCTTGCTGTTAAATTAGCCACCATCACTTTTCCACATTAGTGGATAATAACAGTGCGTCATCACGCACCTACCCATGGGGCCAATCAGTCAAGCTCATTTGAACACCAAGGTTACCAAGAGACTCAGCTTGCCCTAAGGCGTTCTGTCAATAACATGTCAACATTTGACTGGCTGATAACACGGTCACGCAACATTTTAACCCAATAGCAGTGTTCCGCTTCGTTGGAGCTGTGATGCGTTGATAGGTCACAGGTCAATTTGAGCTTGATTCATTCACCAAATTCATATTATGTATGCTTGGTTTTGTGCATAATGATGTGACCCATGAATAAAATATCAAACATTGCTTTAAGAGAGCTGCTCCTTATAAATGGAGAAGCTCGTGGGGTTGGACAAGAAGGTTTGGGGAAGGAGATGAAGTATAGATGTCAAGCTCAATCTGTTTTTATTGGAACACAGCACACAACTTTAAACATGTTTTTAAGAGCTTCTTCCAAATAAAATTAAAACACAATATGAGATGGTTAAAGATGTGCTGACACAAAGTATTACTGCAGTTCTTCTGGATTAGATCGAGTGCCTCATGATAAACTAGTGAACCTTTCACTCAATTCCCAAAGTTTTTTTGCCAGAGCGTCATCTTGTCCCTTGGCACCAGTGGGATGAAGTGAACAGTTGACAAAATAGCGACCACTGAACAGCTCAATGCCTTCCTGCAGTGCACAGTACAGGGTGGTCTGGGATCCTCTTTCAGGGTCCAGGAAGAACATCTTAGCAAAGGGCCTGAAGAGCAGCTGGAGGGTTGGACTGATGCTGTGGGACAGCTCTGTGTAGATGACTCCTGCAAACAACGGAAGGCATCACATATGAAAACATCTGAAACACTACTTTACGTCTGCAGTACATAGATACAGCAATTATCAAGTGATATAACAAACATGCAGGGATTGGTAGTCGTGGTACTTGATGGCCAAAGGTGAACATTGAAACATGGTTTCAATGTGCACACACCTGACTTTATTAATTGGCTCGATGTGAGACTTCTGCAGAGTTTCAGAATGATACATTACATTAAATTCAGGTGTGTTGGAACAGGTAAACGAAGCATGTAGGACTGTGGCCCTCCAGGACAAGACATGCCCAATCCTGTATATGTGATAACTAATAACAAAAAAGTTGATTTGTTTTTTTTGTTTTCTTTGAAATATGAATAACATAACATCTGTATTGCCAAGTACCATAAAAATGTCAAGTTGACAGAAGATTGTCAGACTTACTTTTAAATACGTCTAGGCTGATGAGACTGCTTGGTGTCTCAGCAAAAAACTCTACCTGAATGTTATAACAACAAACTAGCTGGATGGATATCTGTCTTTCAAGTCTATTAAGGAAAACTGTATGTGAAAAGACTTAATAGAAAGCATTGGTGGTGGTGCTTCCAGATATGGTGCCGAGGTGAGCAGTGGTGAGCAGTGGTGGAGCAATGATGAAAAGGTGGAGACATGAGAAAATATCAAGCCAATCTAGATGCTAGAAGAAGACAAGAAACACTTGATGGGAAATAGTAACCGAGGCATATCCCAAACATATGGCTCCGGACAGCCTGCAAGCTAGCATTGGGGCCATCCACAAAGAAATATTGGCAATCCGCTCAGACATGAAGGATAAACTAAGCTGCCTCTGTGACAACGGAAAGCCTGAGTTGAACAGAGGTTTTAGCGAGAGAATGTTAATGGAAAGCTAAACGAAATTACGGTTGACGTGAAAGAAACTAGAGACAGAGCCATGAGGGTAGTATAGCGCTGGGCAAATATGGAAGAGTTTACCATCGAGGCGAAAGAGGTACTGTTTCAAACTCAAAGCAATCAAGATATAATTGAAGCCAAGCTTACCAAATTAGAAGTTCGCTCACTGACAAACAACGTCTGTGTATACATGATTCCCAAAGGAAAGTAGCGTGCAGTAATTTATCGAATTGTTATTAAGGCTTAATCTCTCCAAGAGAAATTACTTTTGGTATTTAACGCTGCCATCGTGTTTTGGGTGCCAAATCACAGCAGAGCGCCACCCCCCACTGTCTGGGAATTTATTTTTTGGAGTACAGAAGCAAGACTTTCAAGGAAAAAAGGAGAGATTTGCTTGAGCAACAGAGGATATATTTTGACCAAGATTACCCGGCCCAAAAGACGAAGAAAGCTATGCTCTTATCAGAAAGCTTCAAAAACAACGCTTTTAAACAATGCCTCACTAGGGTTGCAAAATTCTCAAATTTTCAAAGTTGGAAACTTCCCATGGGAATCTATGGGAATTAACAGGAATATATCAGACATTTACTAAATTGAATGTTTGCCCTCAATAGGGAACTTAAATATAGTTGGGGAAAATATATTGTAGCATAATCTTGGCTAAAACAACCAAATTTAATACAAGTACATTCCTCAATCACATGCACACAGCACTGCTTACTGCAAGGCTATTGAAGCCACGTCCCCTGCATGCACTGTGCACTCCTCCATCACACGCACAGATAATTGCTTAAACCCTGGAGGCCACACTTTTGAGCCCAAAGCACAAGACTAATGAAGCCACACAGTTGAGCCTGCGGATTATATAAAGTCAAGTAAGTTTTTATAACGTTATGGGGTAAACATATTTGATCTATTACTGTTTAACTTGCAAAAAGTATTCATACAGTAAGGAGTTAGTAAGTTAGGTGCTTTCATTTAAAATGGGACTTTTTTGGGGGTGGGGTATTTTACTTTTTGATTGAGTGGGAGAGTTCATGTTCATCTTTTTGTTGTTCATTAAAATAACTGATTTTTCATTGTTCAAGATTTAAAACTAAAGTTGTACTCAAATAAATCTGTTGAAATGTCATGTTTTTTTAATTGTATTATTTTACATGTATGTTTGCTTATGACAAAACAAAAGTATTTACATTTATGTTTGTATATGATAGTTTGTTTAAATTACCCTCAATTTCCAGTTAATTCCCACAAATTCCCAATAATTCCCACATAAAGTTTCCAATTTGGAATATTTCCAAAATTCCCCAGCTTAAGTTCCCATGGAAAGTTTCTGCAAATTTATTGGAAATTTTCCACCCTTTTGCAATCCCAGCCTCCACCTAAACTTAGGATGCTTTTCAAAGGTGCCCCATCTTCTATAACAATGCAACAGAGCCCAGAGACGATCTGGGGAAGAAAAGGCTTGCACTGGATGATAACAGCAGCGAGAGATCCTTGCTGATTTTGGTGGCACCGATGCCGGGGCTGACTAAATTTTCCTGGGAGTTGGACTCAGAGATCTTAACTCACACACAGAGAAGGCTCAGAAAAAAAATGGCACCGCCATTACTGACAAGTTGTGAGAAAGACCATGTCAACTGCTTTGTTGCTGGTTGCCAAAATGTCACAATGTGTGTCAATGTCCCTGTGTGGGTTGACCAAACTGCCAGGGACCATTGGACTTAATTTGTTTATAAAGACAATGTTCCCACGACCCTCAAAGACATTTTGTGCCTTAATATTTCAGTAATTTGGAATCATACCAGGCAAAGATGTCGTCAACCCTGTGTTTGAAAAAAGTACACCGGTCAGGGACTCACCTACAGGTCAACGGTAAGTCTTGCTACTGGGGTACTTATGCTTCATTGTGTATGAGACCCTGAAAATGCAGTTTACAAACAGCTGCTAACTTTGAATGGGGCTAATGCGAGATGCTAATTCTAAAAGCTAACACCAACTGCTGAAGGGACCAGTATAAATGTTGAACCCCATGTGACTTACAAATGACTGGGGTGAGTTCCTCTGCAGTATAGATGTTTGTAGACATCTCCATCATTGTTTTTATATATTGTTATTGAATCTGAGCAGAAAACCACTATCACATATAGCGCTACAGTATCCATTTTTGATAATTCTTGCAGCCATCACATGCATAATATCTGCACCGGTCAAATTCTGCCATGTACTCTTGCAACAGAAGGTCGCAGTATGAAAAAGGGTCAGAACAAACTATATTGGATTTTATTTCCTAATAAATCTTAATAATTGAGTCAAAAACAATTCAAAGGAGAATGGATACACAAGAATATAGGTGATGACTCCTTTAAGCCGCTCAATGACATGATAAATGAACTAGACACTGGAACAGTAACATCAAGAGCAGGGGTCTGCAGCCATAAGACCCGTTTGGACACGTTTACCACTGAAGGGATCACGTTGGGAGCCGCAGACCCCGCCGCCCCCGACCACAACTATAATATGAAATCAGTGCAAGTATGTTTTGAACCACAAGTGAGCGGTGTGGCTTCAGTGTCATTCAGTTGTTGTGTACATCCTGGTTATTTAACATTTTTTTAGTAATTAAAGCTGTCTGTAGCAGTGAGCATCGTTTCTCCACATCTGCTGATTGGTAGTGATGATTGTTACTCTCATCAAGCCCACAATATTAAGATACATTAAAAACCTATAAAACCCTCCTGTATTGTTTGCATACGCCGCTTTGCGCACACTGTTTTGTTTTGTTAACTGAGTTTATTGAAACATAGGCACGTGACACAGCACCGCAGTGTTCTGGCACGGTGCAAACGCTCCTCTCCGCAACAGGTTTTTCAGACAGCTTTGAACGGCTGCAGAGGTGCGGCCACCGAGAGCTGCGGGTTGCCGACCCCCGGTATATGATAACTAAACAGTTTAATTGAGAACATTGGTTCAGTTCCTGTAGTGTGCAGATACTGACCTGGATGTACGCTGTAGCAGGTGACGTCGGTGCCCTCCAGTCTGTTGGCCAGCTCGCTGATGAAAAGCATATTGCACAATTTGCTATTACAGTAGCTTTTGTAGCTTTGCCAGGCAGACTGACCCGAAACAAAATCCTTTGTTGAAGCTAAAAAAGGGAAATTGATATCTCCAAAGTTGCTCATGAAAGCTGCAATGGCCACCACTCGACTTGGTCCACACTCCTGCAGCTTCTCCAGGAGCAGGGTGGTGAGCAGGAAGTGACCCAGATGATTTACCCCAAAGGCCATGCCAAAGCCATCCTTGGTGTGTCCTGGATCCATCACACCTGAAACAGAGTGTTTCCATCACTGACAGTTCTGCCTAAACAGAAGGCGGTCAAACATAATCTAAAGAACTTATATTTAAAGATTCCATAATTTTTTTGGTGGAGGGCAGTTTTGTATTGTTCTCACATAGATATAAATATCCTTTACAAGCTTCTCACGTATTAGTCTCACATCAGATTATTTTACAAAACGGCATTACAATCCGATGAAGGTCAAAACTGACAGGATAATAAATGACAGCTTTGAATTGGAATTAAAAAGATGAAGGAAGTGAACAGATCTGTCTGATTAGTTGCATTTCTCTTTTCTATTGGCTGAACATTACGGAAAAACCAACACTAGTCTCAACTTTGTGTTCACTCAAAGCTGTGAAAAAACCTCAGGATACCGATTTGAAATTTTAAGGTGGGTGATTATTATTTTAGCTAAATGAATTTATTCACTTAATCTGGCCACATCCTAACTTCTAACTACAGTAAGATCAACAAACAAATTTTATTGCAGACACAGATCCTCTTAAAACAAAAACATACTCGTATAGAAAGAAAGTAGATACCAGAGATGGGGACTTGAGTCATGTGACTTTGTTTTAATGACTTGACTTTTATGTTTTCAGTCAGTGGTCCCTCGTTTATTGCCAGGGTTACGTTCTAAAAATAACCCGCAACAAGTGAAATCTGTAAAGTAGTTAATTTTATTTTTTAAGGCTAAGTTTTAAGGCTGAAAAAAGCCCTCACCACACACTTTATATACTTTGCTCAGACAGGAATGAACTTTTTCTCACATTTCTCTCTTGTCTAAACAAAGTTCAAACCTCCTCTCAGCCTCTCATGAGCATTCACCGTCTCGGACACGTAGCTGAGCAGCCCGCACTCTCCCCCTGGTTCTTTCACACTTGCTGCCTTTTATTCCCCCTCATTTAACACATCCGGACCTCCGTGTTTTCGCCCTCCCCTGGCCTGAGATATCTCAGACACGGAGCTGCGCGGCCTCCGCCCACGGAGCTATTAAGCTCTAGCGTTTGACCCCTCAAAAAAAACATCCAAAGTTGCACTGAAAAAATCCACAAAACAGCGAGGCCACGAAAGGTGAACCACGATATAGCGAGAGACTACTGTAATATCAAATTTTACCAATATGATTGGAGGCTGAGAATTGTGTTGCTATGATCAATAGCCTATCAGTCATGCCCTTTTCATGGTATAACCAATCATAGGATGGGATTTTGTCCCACAGCCAATCAGAGGTGTAAAGTAAGGTTAGCTGCTAGCACGAGTTAAAGGCTGGTTAGACAACTGTGTGTGTGTCTCAGGGACAGATAGAGAGAGGAACAGACCACGAACCATGTCTTAGCACAGCGTAGACCTATGGAACCAAACCAAGGTTCAGCTGCTGGACGAGCAGAACTGTTAGGATTATTTTTTTGGGAAGAAACCTCGGGACCCTTCCAGCATCTCTCCGTCTGCTGCAACAGCGTTCCTCCTCACTGCACCACAATGCACAGCTTTTACGGGAAGCTATTCTGCAGCTGAACACAAAGCTCACAGTTCTGGAGGTCGGGACGACTACTCCATAACCCCATAACACGACTTATCACAGGCCTCAACAAAAGCTGGCATCGCACCATGGCTGCACTGCTCACCTCAATGAAGACAGTCAGAGAGCTTTGTCTGAAGCTAAATTAGCCTAAACGCTAATGCACAATGCATTTAATTTCTGTGTCTTTCCTCAATCTGCACCCGTAACACAAAGTGACCTTCTGTCTGTGTACGCGTACGAATCTCTATTCCTTCACTTCAGACACTAGATTTCCCAGTGAGCTCCAAAAGCCACTCCGATCTCTGTGTGAAGGAACCGGGAATCGGAACCGCACGGTTTCTCAAAACAACTTTCTGCCTCTTTCTTCTCTCTCTTCACTAACTCCGACTTCCCTCGCGCATCCACATCCAGCTCGCACCTCATCGCCACTCAGTGATTGAGATTAGATAAGAACGCTCCTACACACGATCAGATATAGCAACCAAACTGCTACATTTTACCGGCCCCCTGCGCATACGTAAGTGTCAAGTGTCTTGTATCTGGTTGCTTGGCAACCGCCACGCCCCAATCAGAGCCGCCATCTTGAATGAGTTTACCCAACTCATCCGTCCCCCAGACATGCTTACAACAGTGACACACAAACACAGTACATAGTGTTTGCTGTTTAGCATGTAGGTTAGATTTCCGTGTTAGATGACGTTTGCTACTTAGATGTGTTGGTTTATGAAACAATTTCAGAATTGTTTAAACAATTACATTTTTGTTAAACGCCTGTTAGCTGAATTGAACGATTCCGAGTGAATATTGTGTATTTATTGTTGACATTCACTGGTTTGTAAGTCTGTCCTCAGGTGCCCCTTTTATTATTAATGAATAAATACATTTATTGAAATTACTGTAATATCCAGACTATAAGCCTTGACTTTTTTCAAATGCTTTGAACCCTGCGGCTTATACAATGATGAGGCTAATTTATGGATCTTTACGGATTAACGAGCTTAATACCACCAAATTCTACTTCCGCAAGTAGATACATGCTGTTTTTAGTGCCTCTGCTTCTCCAAAACTTGCCCTAAAAGTAATATTTCTGCTCTTTGTGACCTTTCTTGTGCTGCTTTCCTAGTACGGCACTCAAGCAGCTGACGACCATGAGTGATGCATTAAGGTGCATCACATAACGCTGCTCTGTTGCACTCCGTGGCTGAGAAATATTCCTCCTCAGAATAACTATCAGCACATAACCAATAAAATACTTTATCAACAGATATAAAACCCCCGGTGATTGTGTATCTGTCTGTCTGTCTGTCTGTCCATCTGTGGGCTTCTCCGTAGCAGGCGACGACACGCATACACACGCATCGCTGTGTTTAGGGATTTCCAGCACTATAAAAGACAGATTTGCGGGAATTGAGAAAAATATGAACAATCCCCATGTTCCCGCAGTGAAATTCCTGCCCTGTTACAACGAAGACACCTGCGGCTTATAGTCAAGTGCGGCCTATATATGTACTTTTTTTCCTTTTTAAATTTTGAGGATGCGGCTTATATTTAGGTGCGCTTTATATAGTGCAGAAATAACGTAATCTTTTTTTAATTAATATATTTTTAATAATTTATTACATTTAAGTAATTAATCGATTACGTCAGGAGTTATTAATGAGCAAATCACAGTTAACTTAAATTAATTAAAATTTTTCATAAATGACTTCCAGTGATTTATTACTTTCAGTAATCTATTATTTACAGTAATTTAATGCTAAGGACCAGGGTGGACTGGGGCAAAAAAATCAGCTCTGGCATTTTTGGCCCAGACCGGCCCACAAATCAGCGCGCAGACAGACAGACAGACAGACAGAGCTGTGAAAAACAACATGTTAATCAAATTAAATTGATTTGAAACATTTAATTCGTAAAAAAAATTCTACGTAATTAACGCCATTTTGTTTAGTCCCTTACCTGAGAAGCCACCTTTGTCTCTTATGTGCGCAGCATCGTGACAAAGTTTCACTTGAAACTGCTAAAGCGGGATTAAATACTTGCAGGTAAAATCTTAATTTCTCCTCCTTCTCTTTCCCTGACTCTCCTGTGTACTGGGTGTGTGTGCGCATCTGCTCTGTGTATGTGTAGGCGTCTGCTCGTGTGTGCTCATGTTTGCGTGTGTGCGTGCGTGTGCATTCGCGTCTGTGCTCGGGTCTGTGTGTGGATATTACAGTATATTATTGCCACTTTGTTCATGTAATAAGTTCACAACTTTGTTTCTAAAAATAATCAAATTCTCAAAGTGGTGGACCTGCGCTCTTACAAAACCCAGAGTCATGTTAGACGTTTATTAATTAATTTATGTTTATTTTTTTTTCTAATCTTGGAGAGAAACAGCATTCACACAAAGCTAAAAGGACGTTATAAAACTAGTCTTTGAAATTATAGACTGTGTTTCGAGTCCACATTAATTCTGTGGTTTTCCCTCAATAAATATCCTTTACAAGCTTCAGTCTTCAGGAGAAAAACAATGCAATTAATTACAGAAACTGTGCAATTAGTTAATTTTTTTTAACCGATTGACAGCACTAATATACACAGACATATACACCCACTCTGTGCTGCTTTTGACGCTGTAGTGACACGTACTGTATAATTGGTTTTGTACTTACCAAATCAAAAACTCTTTTGCCCATCAAGGGAACTGACAACAGAACTCAACACTTCCACCAACACAAAGAGGGTGGAGAAAATTACACCTGTGCTCCAATCCCTGCACTGGCTGCCTGTGTGTCAAAGGATCCACATCAAAATCTTACTTCTGGTCTATAAAGCTTTGAATGGTCTCTGGCCTAAATATATCGCAGATTTACTAATAGAATGCAAAACATCCAGACCTCTGAGGTCTTCAGGAAGAGGTTTACTCAGTCTTCCCTGAGTCAGAAACAAACACGGTGAAGCAGCTTTTAGTTCCTGGTTCCTCACCATTGGTACAAACTTCCTGAACACCTGAAGACTGCTGACACACTCAATTTTCAAAACGAACCAATCTGCAAACTGTTCTATTGTGTATCCACTCCTCCATGAAACACTGGAAGTGCAGCTCACATGTCAGTCAAAAAACTACCACCGCTCACTTCTTTTAAATCATACTTTCCTGTACTGCTCCAATAAAGCAGAGACTGAAATATGATGTGGAGATTTACAAATGTCGCAGTCACCTGGTTTTTTGCCTTCAGGCATATGATAATAGAGAGAGAGTGATTTTTCAGAAAACTGCTCCACTATTTGAGGCACTTAACACACCTTACACATTTTTAAAGTTACCCATACTATTCACTGTACTACGGGTGCCTTCTCAAACCTGTGGCATACACAAAGGTTTTGGTCCACTGAATATGACTGCTGTGGAGCACCGTGAGTGAACCTTACACTCTGCTGTGTGTTCAGCAACTTTAAGGTGGAAACATCAATAACTAGAAAGGTACGCAGAGCGCAGACCCCGCCAATGCCTTGTATTCTGTGACCCATATATTATCCATGATCCAGATTATCTCATTCACTCGCTTTGCTCTTAGCGAACAAAATGTTCAAAATCAAAATCCACCCATTTCTGAGAAAACAGATGCATGAAGATTATCCCCAGAGTGTAAAATGTTTTTACTTTGGTATTTCCCTCTCAGCCTATATGATTTCATCTAAATCTGCCCTTTCGTTTATGAGAAATCCAAGTCTGAAAATTTGATCCAGATCCCGAATATGATCTGGATCATTTCCAAAATTTGCTTGCATCTTCATATGTTCATTCTCTTGCAGCCTACTGAATTTCATTACAATTCGCTTGTTAGTTTCTGAGAAATCGAAGTCAGACTCTGAAAATTTGATCCGGATCTCAGAACCAGAATATGATCTGGATCATCCCCAAAATTTAATGGGTTCTTCCTATCATCATTCCTTATCAGCCTACCAAGTTTAAGACATCCATCCATAAGTTTCTGTGTAATCCTGCTGACAGACAAACAAACACACGGAGGTGATTACATAACCCCGCTTTTGGTGGGGTAATAAAAGTGGCCACATTTCAATATTTTAACATCGCAAACATTTTAGCCTCTGTGTAGCTGATGCTGCAGTTTGGGTTGTTACATGGCCATTTATGAAATGTCCCAAACTTTGCTCTCTAAAAAAGAACAAAATGATTGGCTGAGCTGATTAGCGCAATTCACCAATTAAACAAAAAAGGTTAAATCGACCCTCATCAGATACTGTTGATCTAATCAGGACATCCACAGTGCAAACAAAAAAGGACCCCAATCTAAAAAAAAAAAAAAAAAAGACACCTGAATATACTGTATGTGAGCATCACTGAAGACAAAAAGTCCTAAGAACAAGCAGGAACTGAAAACAGTTGAAGTAGAAGCCTGGAAAACCAATAAAGAGACTGGTATCTGTTGATTACTTTGGTTTACTTATTTCACACATCAAACTCTTTTCAAACTTGCAGCACACACCAGAGAGACTGAATTTGTGCAAGCTGCATAGGAGAATTAATTTTGCTTTGCCCATAGACTGTACTATTTGTGGTTAAAACATTTTTTTAATTTATTTCATAGTAAGATGAGAATATATCTTGGACTGAACATGAGACTTGATGGAAAACAAGATGATGGCTGTGTGACTGGCACAAAATAGGGACACTGACATATGTCCATTAATTTCTCTCCATCTAATTTTGTGTATATGATGCATTTGAAATCAAGCCAAGAAGGCAAACCCTAATAACGGTTATTGTATGGATCAGAAATTATTGACGTCATCTTCACCTGCATTGTTGATGAGGATATCCAATCTGGGTTCAATCTTCAAGAAGGTTTCAACAAAGCTGCGGACGGAGTTCAGACTGGCCAGATCCAACTGCATGAAGAGCACTTGGTTGTTTCCACTCTCCTGTAGAACATCAATGAGGGAATACAGCTAAGAAATATATTGCAGAACTGCATATTTTTGAGGCATTCAAACTCATAGCGCTTATTCCTTTACTCATTTGACATCTTCCACAAGTCATCATGATGGCACGCTTTAGATGTTACCATGGAGAAAGAGTTTTGAAACTGAAAGCAGTATCTGGATGAAGCAGCCTGCTAGAGTCAACACCAGCTAACAGGCAAGGTCAAGTCACATGTTAGGTGAGCAGTCCTACACACATACACACACCACTGTGTGGCTAGACTAGAGGTAGCCAACCTGTGGGTTCATGAGTGTCAAACTTATTTTTTCATCAATGCTTGCCCAGTTTGAAAGGACATGGATGGAGTGCAGGTAAGACAACATGAGGCCAACTCAGCTTTAATAAGTTTATTCAGTTTTTCCAGCTTTAACAACAGCAGGCTTAAAACCTTATAGATAAAAGTGAGATAAAAGGGAGTGATGAGTTCTATTCAAATGATTGAAAATGAATACCCAAGTTTTTTACTCTCTTAAATAATTTGTTTATTGAATTAATTTCCTGCTATTGTGTTTTTAACCTATGTTTAACTTTTTCTATTTGTATAATTAATCATGCACATTAACAAACTTTAACAATGTATTTCACCCATAAACTTATTTATTCATATTAGCCGATATACAAACTTATATATCTAAACTCTTAACCAATATTCATTACTCTTAACATTTTTGTGATTTTATTCTTCATTGTTTCAACATAAAATACACTATGAAATCACTATAAATCATGCATATCAATTGGATCAAACAGAACCTTAATTTATTTTGACTAAGGCATCTCAAGACAAACAAATTGGTAAGGCCAAACACTATGACTTAAATTTGTCAGATTACATATAAACATGGAATCAGCCTGTGTACTTTGACATGACCTATATTCCAACTTAAATACTTGATTTTCAGATCTTAACTTTAAAGTAAACCATAATTATTCAATAAATCAGAAGCCACTCACCAACAACGTCCCTGAGCTCCTCCACTGCATTCTCTGAGTGTCTAAACACCCAGGCACTGCATTTTGAAGGGGGTCTACCCACACAGGTGTGGTTTCAATCGAGGTACGAGGTACATTGAAGGGGCTTGGAGCTTAAGCCCAATACTTATGTTGGGGCTCCATCTAGTGTTTAAATGTGGGACTGTCCCAAACTGAAGGTCAAGGTGAAAGTGGTGTTTGAGCATTTTGAGTCATTTGTTCTCCTCCTCATTTTTGGCAAACCAATGAGCCTCATGTGGCTCTTTGCCTGTCAGTGTGCATCACTTTGATCCATTAATGAGATAGAACCGATTACCCCCCAAAAAATGCATCGGCCGGTCGTCAAACCTCCGTACTTCTGCATCAGTCGAGAACACAACCAATTATATATCAGTGCAACAATGACGGACTCAGGCATCATTGAAGCCTCAGGCATTCTTGGGACAAAGTGGGTCTTATTTTTTTAAATGTGGGTGTGCTGAATTCAAATCTGCCACATGCCAAACTCTACCTGTCCTCTGATGAACTCCAAAGGTCACCCAAAATTCATAAAAAAAAATTTTTTGGCCAACCTCAATATGTTATTTACCTGGTGGAAAGGAGTAAGAAGGGGGTCAAACAATATCAGACAAAAAGAGGTAAGTTGAGGAACATACAGTTATTTACATTATTACTTTAGGAAACAGCTACGTCTTGCCACTGTGATGACCCGCCCTACTGTACCTCTGATCAGGAACAAGTGACGTTTAAAGTGACCAATCAGAAAGGAGGGGGATTACGAGGCCATCTGTGCAATGCCCCCCCTAAAGTGCCAAAACTCAACTTCATCGCACACACAGAAGTAACAGCGAACGCACAGACCGAGACAGCGAGTGTGCAAAAAGTCATTGCGCATGCAAAAAGGCACTGCACACCCGGAAAGTGGTCTGACTGTGGGCGATTACAGTATTAATGCGCTTGGATTTTTGGCACTAAATTGACACCATACTAGAAACATACTGTTCTGTATTTATGTCCACCAGTGAACTTGTAGCCAGCTGCCATAGACTTTGTTTAAAGCCAGCTTTTAGTCCAATTGAGACTTTATAAATCACATGTTCCACAATACAGACTTCTTAGTCTGTATTGTGGAACATGTGATTTATAAAGTGTTATAAAATTTATAAAATTGTTATAAAATAAACTGTTATAAAAATTCTATATTACAAATAAACCTAATATTGCTGGTATAACATCGAGCAGCACATTTTACCAGGTGACAGGCTGTATTATTCACATCTAATTCTTTCACCCTAACAGAAGTAAGATTAATCTCGTGTCTCCTCCCTTCACACTGAAACACTGACAACATCTGACCGTAGAATAGATTGATAAAAAGCTCACTCACAGCTTCAGCAGCTTTGGTTTATTATCAACATATATGTATTGACATAGGAGTTTTGTTAAAAAAAGGTTGTCAGAAATTGGAAGGCCGAAAATAAGCTTAATCTCCTTTTTAAAATGTTTTTGTTTTGACTCTCTTATATCTCCTGTTTTCATTTTGAAGGTTTCCTATATAGAAACATCTAATGAAGAGTAAGGAAGTGGCTTTGAGGAGTAAAATACTCACTGCCAGTGAGTCCTCTGTGGTTTGCAGGGAACATTTTAAACATCACTATTTCGACAGGACAAGTTGCCCAACTCAAAGACTAAAAGGGTGTTATTCCTTACATCTTTAGCTTCCCCTTCACCTCCAAAGAGCAGGTGCATAATCAATCGACTATTAGCATTCATGAATGTAAATATTCAATTGTCAATCACAGGGCAGGGTGAAATACTTATCTTTATATTGTGTATGTGTGTTATACTTCTTCATTATATTTGTAAAATGGCAGAACCTCCAGAAAAGCTGCAGAGTCTGAGTGTCCCTCAGTAGGAGCCAGAAGCTTCAAGCTTCAGCCTCATGATGTGAGTGCACTGAAGACTCATACTCATACTTCATACTCATACTGAAGATGTGCATGCACACACGCGCACACACGCACGCACGCACACACGCACACACGCACACACGCACACACGCACACACGCACACACACACACACACACGTTCAAATACAGAAACAACTAAAATGCACGCCCGCACTCTATAAGCTGCCTCATTCGCGCTCTCTCTTCAAATATATGCACATGTTCAATTTTAGGAAGCCTGTTAGAAAGGAGGAAATGTGACGATATGCTACAGGTGGTAATTTGAGGACTTCCTCTGTCAGTGTATGTGTCAGACTGTCTGATAAAACAAAGACAGACAACGAGTTTCTCCTTCTAATGTTGTGATAAATTCAGTACAAACAACCGGACGGCTCAACCCTCTCCTATTAATTAAACTTCAGCGAGGTACATTTACATCCAAAACATCATTGTATCTCTTTTTTAATAACTGCTTGGTAAATAAGCACACTTTTGTAGTAGATACACGTCATTTCAAGTTCAGTGCAGAATATTTTGGTTTATTTATCATGCTAAATCATGTTTTCAGATAAAATAGTGACATATTGTAATAAATAGTATTTTTTCTGTAACGTGCAAATAAAACATAATAAAAGATTGATAATAACAATATGTTCATTTGTTTAGGCAATCAATTTGATCTTTATAGGATCATGTAGCTTATATGATCAAATTGCTATAATCACAAGTGGCAGTTCAAATATGGTGAGTTAACCTTTTAATAGGCGTTTGCCCATATTTACGTGTATCTCTATGTTTTCAACAATGGAAAAATTATGATATAGGAAATAACTGCTAATTAATGGGTTGTTGATGGTGCTATTTTGTAACTATATTAATCATGATAGCATGCAGACGACCGTGTTTGGCCCCTCTTGCTTTATCAAAAACATCGACTGTTCTCAGATTGAAGTATTTCTCTTAAAAAAATATGGAAAAGGGGTTTGGAGCATATGCACAGGAAAATACTGCAGCTTTAAGTATCTAATTTCATGTCCACAAAGTCACATTTAGGACATTGCAATTTAGGACATCAAAACTCAATATAATAGACAATATTTCCCAGAGTCTAAATACTATTTAGGCAATATTTTCAGAGAAAATGGTGAAATTGTGTGATTTTGGTCAAGAGATGTGATTTTATTTATACTATACATTTATCCTAAAAAGTATGAGGGCGGAAAAAAACTACAACTAGTGGACGTGTCTCTTGTCAGGTGGGAAGTCCTGCATGTATGAAAGTTATCAGGAACTATCATGATTCATTTTAAAGATAAACTACAAAGAGCAAAACACACCGAGTATTTCACACTTTAAAACTTAAAAAAAATAAATAAATAAATAAAAAAAAAATCACATCACACCTCTTTTATATTCCCGGGGACTTGTTTTCATCAAACATTTCCTTTAAAGTAAAACCTGCCTATTGCCCTCTGTTGGCTGCGATAGTCTTCTGCCCTCAAGTCACATGCCTGGATAAAATAAAAGCAGATGACGTTTACTTTGATCTACTTACTTATCTCGTGAGGGATATGAGTGTTGGCTTATTTAAACGGCAGACCCTTTTAATGTACATAAAATAGGACAATGTTGACTATGTGAAGTTCATTTCAAGGGCCAGTTTTTATTGAAAACTTCTGAAAGTCACAAAACTGAAAAAAGTCACACTATTATTTGACATTTATTCAATAAAAAAATCTGTTAGAAAAGAGCAAATTTGCACATATAATATGCTTTGTAGCATTAAAATATGTCTAAATGGGAGTTATTTTTATTGCAGTTACATGAGGAGTTATAAAATTTTACTGAGGAGCCTCACTCAGTGCTACTTTGTGATGTGTTATTTGCAACAAAGGTTAACAAACACATAATGTTTTTATTTTCACTTGTTTCGTGGGAACTATGAATAAATATGGTGTCACATTTTGTCCTTTTTGTTCCGATTTTTTTTTCTAACCCTAACTTGTGCTTGGACGGGGAGCATGATGCTTTCTCTCCAGTGATTGACATAATCTCATTGTTGTTAGCAGCAGAAAAGAGGAAGTTTATAGATAAGGCCATGACCCAATAGAAACTTAAAGAGAATAAAAACAAAATGAATGAATAACTGGAGACACATAAATGGTGAGGTTGTTACGTGAAGGTCAAAGTTAAAGAGCCACAGATGTCAGTCTGGTGATGAGAGTTAAGTTGATTACACATTAAAGCGGAGACGTAATGAATAGAGCTGACAAGTCGTCAACTATTGAGGCGAAAGGCTTCAATATAATGCAATCGCTTTAATGCAAACATGAATATTCCTTTAACTCTTCTAATTTAATGGCCTGCTGCTGTTCTATAATGCTCTATTTTTAAACCTGTTTCATCAAAGTCAATATTTCAGGAGTCCGAGCTAATTCCTGATGTAGACATGCAAATTCAGAACACTGGACAAGTTATCATATAACAAAGAGAAACAATCCCTCACGGTCACATTGTAATTTGGATATCTTTGGGGTTTTTATACTAAACTAACGGGAATGAAAGAACAGAAATGTGCATATTACAAAAAGTGCAACTTTTTTTTTTCAACTCAGATATGGTTGACTTTATATTTGTAACCTGTACATGAGGAAATCGCAACACCTTTTTGCATTTATTTTGAGCATTTCAGTGGAAATTGTGGTGCTTTGGATATTATTGTAAAACAAGTTGACAGGAAATTATTGTTTTCATTTGGTTTATATATGTACTACAGCGACTGCCATTTTCTTTACAAATAAAATATTTACTAAAGCAAATACTTTCTTTTTTAAAAGATTTTTGCTGATGTTATTCCCTTTGCAGCTATTACATGTCAACCCTTTCAATGAGAACAACAGACTCAATACTTTTCTGTGCCATGCTGATGTAAACATTAGATGAGGGAATTTCTTTGGGTAGGAAAGCTTGTTTGAAGGCTGGCTGATGCATGACACTTTTTCCTTTTAATTTGTCGCACAGCTGCCTGAATTAAAATGGTAATCGCAATCAAATAAACATGATCAGAGTGGATTATTCTCGCAACATTTCTACACCAAAGTCAAAATAGCTTTTTGAATATTGGGGCCACGTCTATGGTGTAATGTCCCAGTATGTGTTTTTCTGCATTTCCCCAAACACAACACATGCTCTTCGTATTTAGCATTCTTCAAATGATGCCCGAGCACAAACACTAGGGATGTTTGGCCTGCTTTATAACACCAGCAGCCATCGCTGAGGCGGCCTGCCGAGCAGCGGGAGTGGCAGAGTGAGGTCAGAGAGCTGACACGTACCACATTATAGAAAAGTGTTTGTCAGAGCACAATAAATGGCGGCTGAGTATCAAAGGCCTGATCTCGCTGCGTTGTTCGTTTATAATGACAGCTCTGGTGTCTTGAGGGACCTTGAAGGGGCTGCAGTGTGTCTCGGTATCTAACCTTGAGGTTTCTGTGCGGTTGGAGGTCTGGGTGACGTGGAGGACTGCGGGCGCGGCTTGACGGCGGGCCTGTCGTGACATGGTCTGGGCGTCGGACCTTTCTTCACCGGCGGCGGAGAACACAGGTAGTCCACTGATCTACACTGGTACTGCAGAGTGGAGGCAGGGAGGTCTGCACAGAGGAGATAGGAAAGAAACACAATATCATGTATTGATCAGGCTTATGAGAGTCATCAAGGCACAAAACATTCTAGTATAATCCCGCAGAGCGATGCAGCGCTGTGAAGTGACGAGGACGCGAGTGAACGACCTTGAGCTCGGCGTGTTTCGGGGTGTCGTTCGCAGACAAAGAGAAAAGAAGAGAAGGAGAAGCTCTGGTGCATCAAACCTCCGAGGCCACACAGGACCCACATGGTGTCTCTAACACTCTCTGGCCTGAGTGTAACCGGAAAACCTTCCACGCTTATCCAGATACCGTCAGTAAATAGATAAATATGAGCTGTTTACTCTTGCAACTGAAGCAGATATTATAAAACGATAACACCGGTAGTTCTCTGTGTTTTTGTTTGAGCAAGATCCAAACAAAGTCATGGAGGAGAAAAAAAACCCTGAAAAACAAAACTGCTTCTCAAATATCAAGTTTCATTACAAAATGCATTTCTAAACACACTCTGGGATAAAAGAAATAGTTTATGGGGAACTACTTTCAGCAGCTAATTTCCTGCAGCCATGAATATTTATGCAGCAATGACAGTACACCCGACATCTACTTGAAATAAACCTCAGTGCCCATGTTTATAAGAATGAACAAACAGCATGCTGTGCCACAGCGCGGGTTATTGATGTCTTCACTGTTCCTGAACAACATCAAAAGCCTCTGGCGCTCTGTTTGGGCCTCAGCAAATGATATTAGTACTAGTAATTCTTGATTTCTGTATTGTTTCTGTGATTTGTCGAGAGTGAAATAAACACAGAATACAGCCGGCTTACTAACATTTAGGTATCAGAAATCCTGATTTTATATATTAAAAACAATATATATACACAACTTCAGAGCGTAAGCTTGCCTTCTGTGTAGAAAAGATTATATAGTTGACAAAGATAAAGTACGGTAGTCATTCTCACAAAAGATTGACATGATCATGCACTCAATCTTCTTGATGTCTTTATTGCTGCAATAACACAAACCTGCTTCGATAGAAACCATAAAATTAAATCACAGATGTTTTCACCATCAAATTTCCACTGAAGTTTCACGGGAAAAGGCTTCTAGGGATGCGCTCTAAACCTGCCAGTGACCTTACAGTCAACTCTTTGAAGTTCAGTCATCAGAAAATAAAGTCTGCCTTCGTACAGCTGCTTAACGACTGGCAGGGTGTGTGTGTGTGTGTGTGTGGGAGTGTGTGCACTGCATGTACTACAGAGCTGCTGCATTTAGACTTGACAGTCTCTTCTTTGGTATCTCTGTTCCTGATGTGTCTGTTCATTGTTCCCAAACAAAGTGATGACCCTCTGAAGATACCGAGAACAACTATGCAAATCACACAGCTTCCTTCCTGAGGGCTTAATCGAGTCACACCATCTCTCAATCGACTGGATTACAGCTTAAAAGTGGCACAGAGCTCCCACAAGAGTCCCGGCATGTCTAATTTGTGTGTGTGTGTGTGTGTGCTGTTTTTTCAGATGTGCTCCAGGCAGCAAAAGCAGAAAATTCAGTCGGTAATGAGTCTTGTTACGCTGCCTGCCTCGTGCGGCAGACTGCAGGCAGTCCCGCCATCACCGTGGAATAAGACTGAGGCAGGGATGGAAATAAAGCATACAGCTCCCTCACCTCCGGGCGATCATTTTTCCATACTGAGCAGACATGAATCCAAGCCAATTTCCAATAATGAATAAATAAGTGGTTTCACAGGTGTCTGGAGGAAGAAGGTCTTTTTTAACCACATTTTCACCAGAAATTAATAGTAATCACTGCATTTCATCGCATTAGCAGCCTCATTCCTTTTAAATTCATGTGTTAGAAGTGCTCGGTCATAACGGTTGATGAAATCGGCCTGACCCAAACAGAGGTTTCACAAATCAGTCCCTACTGTAGGTAGGTTTTTATATTTATGTTGACTTCTTTCATTACCTAGCAAAAGAAATATTGTGAGCCTCTTGAAATGGCTTCTGTTAATGCCGTCTGTAAATCAGAGCTGACTGGGGTGGTTTGAGTCAGAGGGAAAGCTTGACCTATGATCAAGACGGCAGACGTGTCCTCCAGCCGGACGACTGCCGGCAGGAGAAACCCTTTGACCCAAGACTGACTGTGGACTTTCCTGGGAAAAACAAACAGCAGTGGAAGTCAAAGACATAGGGGCTGGTACCTATGGAAACTCACCGTAGTCACAACTCCCTGAGAGTGAAACCTGGCCCTTATGGCAAAAAGAGCTTAACACCAAACAGGGACTTGATGACACAGCAAAGAGAGAGAGAGAGAGGAGCTGATGCTTACAGTTTTTACTAATTAAAATCTCACAAACGGAGGACAAAGTGACACACGAGTGTTACACCGTCAGTCATGTGTGCAGGAAAATAGGTAACGCAGGTAAAATACGTGGCTAATTAATAAATGTTACAGTGATTTAGAGAGAAGACAAGGGAAAGAAAATGCATTCAAAAGTATAAAATAGCCAGAAAAACAAGCTTGACAAATGACATTACCTTCGCTTCAACCTTTCGGTTTCACATATCCAAAGTCCAATGATCAAGTGACTGGAAAAAAAAATCTTCACCATACAAACAGATCTGATCCCGCCCTCCACCATGGTTAGCCAAAGAACGCCAATGAAACTGGTCTCTGTGGCAAACAAACACACACACAAACACACACACACTCTCTCACACACCTTAAAAATTCAAAGCCTCAATCCTGCAATGCGTCCAAACATTCACTCTTTCCTCCCCTCAGCCGTGTTCGAGGAACTGCACCTGTCTGCTCACCTGCCAAACCTGATCAAAGTTCCTCCTCCTGGGGCCTAAGGTGACGTGACATTGAGTCATGGCTGAGCCCTGTAATCCCAGAGTACTGTTACAGCCCCCCCCACAATAACTGAACTTTGCTCACGGCGCACAGCTCACAAGACACTTTCACGACCGGCAATAACCGAGGCAGAGCATGCAGCGTCGAGGCCGCGGCTGAACTGAGTCAGGCTCAGAGGAGATAATGTTAACTCCGTAAATGTGTCATTTTAAAAGGACTTAAGAGAACAACTCAAAGGAGAAGAGCATAGCAGGCTCATTAATTCCTGCAGCTTTGATCCAGCTACACCGGAGGAGACAAACAGAAATGACACGCCTGACATTACAGTATTAACGCAGGGTTTCAATGGAAGTAGTACTCTCCACATCACCCTTTTAGCCACTCAACTGACCATTAGAAATGTCTTTAATCAGACGAACAAGGATAACAATGAAATATTGTCTTGCCTGCTCTCCTTCGACTGACGTAACCACGTGAGCAACAGGCTGAGAGCAATGGGAATCTTCTGAGCTGTAACCTGAAAAACTGCATTACAGCATGCGTTTATAAATCGAGCAAAGGGGCCACTGTCTTCATGACTCACAGGAAATATTCGGATACCTTCAGGTATTTGAAAAGAACACACTGGAGGTGCAATGATACTCTCACCGTCCCGTCTGTCAGTGTGAGAGAAATGCATGCGACTGCATCAAAACCTTGCCTCAACGATGCCGTCACAGGAGAAAAACCCGAGGAACGTATTGGTTTTGTATTTTCTTGTAACATGATGATGGAAATCAAATGTTTGATACTTCACCATCACCAGTGCCACAAATGTGCTTGCATGGTGCATGCGTGAGTATGCCGATCTTAAAATGAGGTGCGGCGAGACACATTAGTGGCATATCAATATCTCGACGCGCCAGAAAGTCATTGCACAATTGAACATTAAAACCAGGTCTCACGCGCTGTACACTGTAATGTGTTCTTCTAATCGTGGTTTTTAAGTGCTGGTGCATCTTCAAAAGTGTGGCTTTCCAGTACGGTACCTGCACAAATTGCTTTATATGTCATCATTGCATGTCGGGAACTGTGCAGGTCTGGTAATCTGGGCTCCCGTCTGTTCTGAACTTTCCTGCAAGTGTCTCGCACCATGGAGCTACAATGTTTGTTTTCTGGTTCCATCAGTCTGCACCATTACCTATGATTATCTATGTAGGATTTTCTTCACGTGACTGTTTACATCTCATAGTAAGACATGACTGCCTTTAATTCAAATTTTGTTGAAATTTATTTGTTGACACTATTAGACATAAGCCTTTCCCAAAATCTTACTTACGCTAAAACAGTTTTTCTTTCCATTAAGTTCCCTAAAAACCCTTTTGAGCAAGACTTCTATATGTGTCACCTAATTTGGAAAGTTGGGGCAAAACAGTAATGACCTTCCTTTCCCCAACTATCCAGAGAAGGAGGAGAGTATCAGTAAATGTCCAACTGCAGATTAAAAATGGATTTCCTTGCTTTCAGACTGTGGAGCAGTTTATTTTTGAGTGACAGCTCTTTTTTCTTTTTAGGTCCAGCTTTCTGTTTGTACATAAATATTTCGATTTCTTCTGCAGATAAGCCTCGATTTCCTCTGATTATTTGATCCATACCTAAATAGGATAGCAATGGACAAACACATAAGCGCACATATCTGGGACGACATTCATTTCACCTGTGTTTGTTCAAGCAGTGCCATAAAATCTCTGCACAATCCACAATAAAGACAAATTAAAATGTGGACACACACAAATGTAAACTATTTATTGTGTGGCTTTTAGCTGCTGCCGCCTTAATTTTTAAGTTTTAATTTTTTAATAAACTCTTCACTCATCCTATCAACATTTTCACAGATACAAAGTTAACACACACGTACACAGAGACACAAATAGAAGCACAAACGTAGCTGGCTGTCAGTCACCGTCAGCCCCGAGGCGACCCCCTCAGAGTCATTTATTACCCATCATCCCTGGAGTACAGTCCTCTCGCCCCGGTGCTGTCTGGGAGACAGATCACTCTGTCTCTGCAGAGCATTCCCACTCAGACAGCCAGTCAATCAGGCATCCTGCCTGCAAACTAACCCCAAGTGGAGATGAGCTGACAACCCCAACTCGATAACTTCAACCAGGCACCCTATGCAATTAATTCCCACCGAGACCAAAACCCCAAATTACACACTCTCTCTGAGCCATCGCTCATTATTCCCATGACATCATCACATCTTTCAGTTTTTTTGGGCCTTCATTAGAACTTCTCTGTTTCTTTCATTCCGTCTCAGATTTTGTCTCACCAAAATTGATCTGATGGTATTTCACCCTGAAAGACTGAGCCGAGGAGTCACGATCTCGCCTCCAGTTCACCTCACCTTTATCCTCCTCACTGAACTGCAGAGCCACGTACAAACTCTGACAGACGAGCACATTTTGGGCCTTCCTTGAAGTTTCCCGCAAAAGCAGGAAACAAAACAACAGAGAAAGATCCAGAGAAGCCAACACACGCTATTAGTTTTATCCAACCCTCCTCACCCACTTATCTTGCCCAACCTCTTCCCACTGTGTGCCGCAGGAGACATGATATGTGCCCTGGCCTTGATCTACTTTTCAGTTATCGCCCCCTACAGTCATAAACAAGAGAGACACAAATCCACAGTGCAGAACTAATATTATATTATGTGTTGCTTAAATAGACACAGCAGCCATTAAATGAAAAAGATGTGATTAAAAACAAAATTTGAACACAAACTAAGGGAATTTCAGTTTGTTTTTTTACTGTATTATTGGAAACCAGATGATTTCCCTTTCAAACTGTTAAAACATTTGAGAGGAATGAGCAGGGTTGACAAATCTTTTCAGCTAATGCGAAGAAGCTTTTCTGTGTTTCGTGGATTAAGTGATTGAAGTGTGCAGTGATTGAAGTGTGCCGGAACAAGTCATATTGGCAATTTAACAATGACATAAAAGTGTATGGAAGAGTCCTCCACAGTCACGATGACCCGACTCCTCATGATGGACAACAGCTCGCTCACACACAGCTGTGGAGTGGATCCCATTCTTCAACCAGCAAGACAGTCAGTCTGATTGTGTTGTTCCCTCTGGCACAAACATCACAGCCAGGCTCGTCACACAGTGTTTAATAGGGTTGAGGTGAGGACTGCTGGAGGTTCACCCCATTCTCTCAGAATTCTGAACGTTATCTCTGACAATCTCTGTGGGGGCAAATGTTGTTTTCTAGGAGTTTGGTCTCTGACTGTGGTGATATGCTACTGGCACTGGTTGCAAAAACTAATTTTTAAACACCCTGCATTGAAATTATACGCTTAGCAACTGGGGGTACCAGAAAAAAAGCAAAGAGAAGATTTGGCAACCCACATACTCCTCTCTGCTGCTCATCCAACAAATGCATGTTTCCAACTACTGTGGCACATAAACATGCTTTATAATTGGATTTGATTGCAAGCATTGCTGCAAGAGAAGAATAATCTCCTATGCACAATATCAATTTTACTTTTTGTGCAAACCCCCCCTCCCCAACATTGGCCTTTAAGGTTAAACGTGAATACGTATGATACAAACGTAGTTGCAATAATGTGCACACATTATCAAATCTTCACATTATTCTGCAAGCAAGGAATAAGAAAACCTGACAAATGTAGGAGATTTAAGTGAATAATGTCTTTAAGAGGATCAATCCTGTGTAACAAAAAGCTGAGAGACAAAGTATTGGTGTCAGTATGACAACAGCTGCTACAGTGGGGCAGATCCTCAATCTCCAACAATCAGCAGATTTCCCGCACGCAGTAACAAATGCCCCAACTCCCACAACGGGGTTTATTAACACCCATACACGCACATGCAGTCATGTGCACGCGC
>OMNM01048607.1:0-24612 GCA_900302745.1 Parablennius parvicornis
GTCTGAGGAGGCGGTGGAGCGTGTTGCTGAAAGGCTGCCATCACACAGCCGCCACACCAACTGGACACACACACACACACACACACACACAAACTTTTTTTTTTTTTTCCAGCACGACTGAAGCACAGGAGCGGAGAGAGGCTGGTAGCCGCAGCCGGAAGCACAGTCGATCATCACAAAGCCGGTCGCTTTACTCAAACTGACACACGACAACGTGGCTCACCGCTCATTCACACTCACAAGGACTTTGCACTGGCGAACACACACACACACACACACACACACACACACACACACACACAAAAAGCAAGACATTCTGGCGAGCCTCCTTCAGGGTGTCTCTGTTGGCTGCTCTGCCAGTTTTATGTACATTACATAAAGAGGTCACTCTGAGTTACTTCCTTTTGTCTGGATGGAAAACACAAGCTGCTGCAACCTGGGCACGCTTAACATGTGCTCTACCACCTTTACAGCACATACTGTTTGGCCATGAAAGAAGACGTGCATACCAACACAGCATGCTCGCACATCTTGCATATGACACAAATGTGATTCGCAAACACAGAAGTGACTTGACCATTTTTCTGCAGCACTGATACGTTTTACTATGCAAAGTGTGAGAAAATAAACAGCAGTCTGGTTGGATCTATATAAGTCAGTCTGTTGGGGTATAAATAGATAAAGGAAATGTGTCCATGTCACAGTGCCGTGGTGTATTTTCACTTGGTTGAGATATGAAATGTGACAATTTCAATGGCTCAATATAGGGAAGTGTTTAGACGTTCATTAGAATGTATTGAGCCTTCATCTGGGCAGTGCCATCAAACGTTGTGCTTAGCATGTAAAGTATGCATGTAAAGTAGAAATCTATAGAGACATCTCCATTTTCCACCTCTTCAGACCCATATGGATGCTCTTATTATGTACTTCTTAATCTTGAAAGAAAAGTAAACACGCCATATACAAGATAAGGTGTCATCGTTCCATGTAAGTTGAGCACAAGCAGACCAGTGTTGGTAGTTTGTCTATAAACGCATTGTATTCTTAGATATTTTTACAAGTCAAAAGCTGCTTTGAATAATCACCAACCTGTCTCCACCAAATCCCAACCCAATGAAATGTGACTGCCAGTAGAACTAACAAGAAATGAGCAATAATTCATACAAATTGCTCCTTTGAGGAACATGACAGTCATGTCCTCCTCCTGGCACACGTCGCTGTGGGCATCCAGTGATGTACTGACAAGAGGAAGCAAGAGGAGGGTAGAGGGTTCAGGCTCAAGGAGCGAGAATAAGGGTATATGTGACTGAGTGCATCCATGATTCTTGTCTCCTTTTGTAACTCGGACACCCTCGGGCTAATGAGACACACACACAAATACATGCACTACACAAACCTGCTGTGACAGCAGTCAGTAACACCCTAGGTGGTCACATGCCCAGCTGCCCTGACTCAGATATGCACACACACCAGCACAAAGGCTCTTTGTATCTGTTGGATTATTGATCAACTTAAACATTTACATGTCACGTTGTATGTTTATAGATGAGTGAGGTTGAAGGTGGGACACTACACTGGAAATCTATCTATCTATCAATAAGTATTACTTTATCGGAAACACCATGATGGATAAAATTCCTGTTATTACACAGTGATATCTACGAGATAAACAAGTGCAAAGGATTCGATGAGCCTCTGTAACTACAGAACAAAAATATAGCAGGGTATTGACAAACTCACCAGTTTGTCAATACCCCGAGGTAGTGCTTCATATTATAAAATCTTGCCACATTTCACGCATTGTATATCACTCAAAAACAAATAAGCAAGCACTCAAGATGAATTTATGTGATTTTTCTTTTTTACCTTATGTTTGTCATTCTCCCACAAGTAATAATCTTTAAATGAAATATTCATTTGTTTTTCTAAGGTTTTTCAAGGAGTTGGTATTTGAAGTAGATGCTGGATAATAACGTTTCTCTATGATGTGAAAAATAATTTCTACTGTATCACAAACAGGGTGGTACAGAGGTCACTATATTTTCAAAGAAACCAATTCAAAGTTGAGCGTGCAGCGGAAGTATCAAATAAGGTTGATGAGACTGAAAATGGTGATTTATTTTAGTTTGGAAGAAGAAGCAACTGAAAAAAAATGTGAGTTTGGCCACATATCTTTGGCAATACCCCGGTTGAGAAATGGAGGCTTTATTAACATTTCACTTGCTATCAGTAAATACCATATCTACTCTGGCAAACATGTAAATAAAAATAATATCAGTGCAATCATAGAGAATGATTACGATAGCAGGCTATATTTAAATCCCAGCTCATTTTCTCACGTAGAAATAAACATCTATGTGTAAACATGCGCCTGATTCAAATGCATATTTTTATATGAGGAGATTCTGTATCGTGCCCCTGCAAAACAGCACATGAGATTTAGAATAATCTCACATGAAAAGTAGTGCATAGAGAATCTATCCATGACGTCTGTGTGTGTTATAGACATGTAGGTGTACGTGTGTGTATTGAGACACTGCAGTTTGTAGTGGCCGCACGTTGCACCTGGTTGCTATAGCAACTTAGGATGGTTTAGTGCAGAGGAAGAATCTGATATTTTATGCAGTGTAGAAGAGGATAAATCACCAATAGGCTCCTGCTCTCGAGTGAAGAGTGTGAACAGCATTTACAATCGTTGAGCTCAACCGACAAACCCAACTTTTCTACTCACTTGACTCCTTTATTTTTTATTACTTACTTTTTTTCTGTCATGTTTAACTCAACAAAGATGTGACATGGCAGTTCACATTTTACCAGGTAAAATACCGATTAAAAAATCCCCAAAAATCCAAAACAACTGCCTTATTAAAGAAAAGTAGCATCATAAGTGAACCAAGAAACAAAACATCCCAATTAATTTGGACATTGTCATCTTCTACACTCAAACTAAAACTATATCAACCAAACAAACAAGATAATGGCAAATCCAGGCAGGTGGCAAATATGTTTCTTTATATAAAGAATTATACTTATATGGCATGAAGCACTCGAACAAGACATGATATTGAAATGGAATCTGTGTCACAGCAATGTTATAATGAAAGATTCCTGAGTAACAACGACTGAAGAAAAACTGTAGTTGCTTGAAACAAGATTGCAGCCCCTCCTCATCTGAACTTCACAGCAGCAACTCATGTAAAGACTTGATCAAATGTTACACCTGGCTGAACCCTGAGGTGGAAACACATACATGAACATATATATGAGTACAATCTTTTTAGTATTTATTCATAGCTGCCATCAGAGAAAATATTTTCTGTTATCTGCTTCCATGACATATATCCTAGGAGATGTTTGGTCCAGTAGCCACCAACATGAAATCAACCTCAAAGAGGCATTTACTGGCTTTCGGCAAGGAGAGCTCAGGGAAAAGGTGAAGATTGGAGTTAAAGACCATTCAAACAAGTAATTATTGTCTGCATAGCTCATCTTGATCACAGCCAATTCTCTAGTAAACTTCCATAACTTAGCAAGAAAACAAAATGTAAATTCTATTTTGCAGAACAGTATTTTAAATCAGGCACCACAGTGCTGCCAAAAAGTGATGGATATACTCTCCTGAGTAATTAGTGAGGATGGATGGAGTTGACTGATTATTTTGATTCATGGTAGATTACAGATAGTTAATCACGTCTTATAGATTCAAAACTCCTTTTTTTTAATTATTTTTCCCTGTGCAATGTGCAGTATGCTTCACAGAACTGACTTTAAAATCTTACTTCTGGTCTATAAAGCTTTGAATGGTCTCGGGCCAAAATATATCTCAGATTTACTGGTAGAATATAAAACAGCCAGACCTCTGAGGTCCTCAGGAAGAGGTTTGCTCAGTGTTCCCAGGGTCAGAAACAAACAAGATGCAGTAGCCTTTAGTTCCTACGCTCCTCACATGTGGAACAAACTTCCTGAACACCTGAAGACTGCTGACACACTCGCTTCTTTTAAATCAGGACTTAAAACATTCTGATTTGGGCAGGCTTTCAGATAAAAAAAAAAATAGATTTTACTTGATTTTCTAAATTTATCTTAATACATTTCTTGCCTTATTTATTCTATTTTATGCCATTTTTAAAACTTTATACTATTTTAAAGCTTTAAAGCATTTCTTTTAATAATATAAAGTTTTTCTGTATTTCTTTATTTTCTTATATTTATTTGTAAAGCACTGTGAATTGCCCTGTTATTGAATGGTGCTCTATAAATAGATCTGCCTTGCCTTGCCTCATATCCTGTTAAACTTTGTTTATTAGGTCACAACAAAGACAAATAAGCAGTAGTAGAATGTGGTATACCTATCATATTATTTATTTTCAATTTTTTTTTATAGTGCCAACTACAACACATTAATTTCAAGGCACTTTCTCATGGAGAAAAAAACACTATTCCACATAAGCAAGCATCGAGAGACATCTATTGATTTGAGTCATAAACCCCACTGCGGCCTGCCAGAGGAAGTGCTTAAAAAAAGCCACCCATTCGTCATAAGTTTAAACCAGCGACATGCCTTTCTTCTATTCTCTCAATGGGTTTAACTCAAACACTGACCTGTAAACTACTTTAGTTCCTAAATGCCCCATAAATCATTTTCCTTGCTAGATTTATTTCCCTAATTTACATTGCTCGTGAAAGCAACTGAGAAACGCAGTCGCCATACTAGGGGGACACAAAAACCAGCGCCTTACATCTGTTACTGACTGCCGCCATGATCAATGGTTTATCTTGATTAAAAGAAATTCTAGTTTCCCTATCGTGATCGATCGCGTGAAAGCAGGAAACCATAATCTCGATAGGCAGCAGAGCTGACCTCAGCCGGACTCGGCCTATAAACAACATTGTGACACCAGCCAATAAACAACAATCACATACACTGAAGTGCACGGCGGCCACCTTTCCAACGTGTTTCTGTGTGGCTACACAGAAACGAGAGAGCAACAAATAACACCGACTGCTCGTCAGCAAACAGAAGAAACAGTTTTACATTCAGCAGTAACTGGCCACCACATGCAGGACTTACTGGAGCTTCTGTCATTCATCCTGATTCCTCGCCCACCCCCTGCACACACACCGTCGCCCCCCGCAATCCCCAATGCGACAGATACATGCTGATTGTCACTGACCTTCCATTGCATACTTCATATCCAGGGCAAAGAGGTTCCACGTGATCTCGGCGCTGATCCTGCCCACATTCAGCTCCTGTGGAAACCTGGCGGAATTGAAACGGATTCCAATCACACTCATTTCCGTATAACGACACGCTCCAGCGGATGGCCTGATGGCTCGGCCCAGCCAGAATCTCTAACAAATGACTTAACAGATGTGCAAGAGGACATGGTTGGTGACTCTCATAATCTAATAATCCCCTGTCATCTGAAAACCAAGTTGATTTGGGGTGGAATTGAGATGCTGCTTACAAATAAGGGGAAGCGCAGGAGGAAATGACAAAGCAAAGAACCGAGACCGGGGTGGCAACCTATCTGCCAAGTAATCTGCCATTTTGAAATGTTTATAGATTTTCAGTCAAAGCAGCAATGTGAGATGTCGATGGTTTAATTATCCTTATCTTCAGACGGTGATATGAGAATGTTTACAGATGACGAGACCTCAGGCGGGAAAAAGGTCCACTTATCTGGAAATGTTTTGGTTTTACTCCGGACCACCCCGTTTCTAATAAACTCATTTGTCAAATAGTTTCAGATAATCTGCTCAGCCAGGATTCTGCTGCAGAAAACCTGCACTACAACTTCTTTATCCATTCTTCAAACCATCAGCACATCCTTGTCTGGAGCCGAGGAGCAAATACCCAGACTGCAGGGAATGAATTAGTGCTCCTCTGACTATTTTCCCCTTTTTTCATCTCTACCACTTGAATCTCACTCCATTCATCTTCTGCTTCCTGTCGTGCATCCACATGGTGCACAGGACAGAAACCAAACAATGAAAGCCCCTTGTAAAAATGAACATAATTCCTATAACCACTGTGTATATCTGTAGATGTTACATCCATTTGTGTGTTGAATAAAATATTTTATCCCTATGAAGAGTATTTCTGGAGATAAACTCTAAAGCTTCTTACGCTTTACTCTTTTACTAAAAACACTTGCATACCTCAGTTTTTAATTCTCCAAGTTAAAACAAATCTCTCCATCAGTTTATTGGCTTGAAATTTTCAACACTTGCCATATAAATATTTTCAGTAAAAAGTGGAAGATCACAATCTTTTTTAGCTGCATCGTCATGTATTGAAAGGCAACAGGATTTGATCGTGAGGAGTGTCACATTCGGTCACTCTGGAAATTGACCAAGGAAATGTGGAGGCACTCGGCATAGATATTGCAAATCTAACATTAGACAGTGTAGGAGAGAAAGCTCAGGGCATAAACAGTTCTAATAAGCATCGTAAATCAGCAGGAGGAAGGAGAAAAGAAAAAGGCGAGGCAGAGAGAGAAAAGCCTATTTGATGCCATTTCTTCTGGGGCAACTGATCCTCTATTTTCTTCTGGTTATGTCATTCCTTTTCCCTTTGGTTTATTGTTTTCTTTTTTTTCCTTGCTAACCAAATCGTCGGAGCAGTGAGCATTTTCCGTCTCCCACAAATCATCATCACAAGCTGCAGCCCTTTTTACTACACACAAATCTGTAATCTCTTATATAATTCGTCAACAGCGCTTTCCTCTTTTATCCATCAGCGCTGTGGTTCAGAGTATTTTTTTGGCTGAAGCGCAGCCGTCCCAGGCCATAATTCATTCATTTCTCTACAATCTGAAAATAATTTTTCAAATGTTGACCAGAAATATATATATTCTATATATTCTTATTATCTTTTCCCTTAAAATCTATGTTCAAATTTGGGGGGGGATTCTCCTTTAAAAATGTGTCTATTTTGTAAAGCAGTAAAGCAGCTGTAATTAACCAAAAAAAAGAAAAAAAAGAAGAAAAACTAAAAACACTACAATTATTGAACAGATGTGTAAATGGTCATAAATATCATAAGCCATGATTATAACTTCCATCAATATTTCATACATTGTGCATGTACGTATTTATTAAACATCAGCATGGACCTTGAATCCAGCTGCTCTGAAATATGCAGGAAAGTGTATGTTTTTGTCTCAGTTGTGCTACGTGTGTTTTCAGGATGGTCTTTTGTAGTTTTAACAATCAGATTGAAGATGAAACAGTGTCAGATCTCCACATTATACAAGTAATGCACCACGCCTGTTTTAAGACGGACTGAATATTCAATTCATTGGCAAAAAAAAAAAAAAAAAAGCTGGCAAGGCATTTTACAAAGAGCAGTCTGGACATGAGTTAAGGTTCACTGGTGAAGAACAAGTACATACTGGTTAATGACTGGGGTGTACGCTGTGCGGTCCTCATCGATTACAGACACCATGAGAGTGATGAGTTTTGGCCAGAAGTCCAGGTTCTTTATCGATGGACCCTGCTCTTCTCGGGGAATATCTTGCTTCCGGCTCTGAGGAGAAGGAAACATGGATGGTGAGGTGAAAGTTGGAGCAATATCCTCAAGGATTGAAATCTGCATTATCTATGTGATGACAGCTAATATTATAAACATGAATTTTATCATGAGACTTTCAGAAGCTGAAAATCCATTAATCAATGTTGTACAAGAGGGCAAGCTGGATTATAAAATATCATCATAGCTATAAGCCAGAAGGGAATTGGGCCGATAACTACAACGATGCTGATTTACAGTACAGCAACACAACCTTGAAGGTGGACAGAAACTCTGCAGGAACCGAGGAATTGACAAGAACAAGAACAAAGCCGACTCTGATGGAGACATTTCATACTCAATAAGAAACTCAAGTACAGAACTCAGAAGGTGGAAGAGTGGGATACTCGCTATTCAACATTAACACTGTTCTCTTCCAATCCCTGCACAATCACAAAGTAGCTGTCAGACATCACTAAATAAATAAATATACACACACACACCCACACATATAAACAAATAAACACAGATACGTAAATAAATCAATCAATCAATCAATCAATCAATCAATCAATCAATCAATCAATAAATAATCAAATAAATAAGTATCTGCTCAGATTATGTGACAAAAATATCTTTCAACCAGGGAGACAGTATAATTGGTCGACAGTAATAAAAGTAAACATAAGGTTTTTCTTCAATCATTTGTTTGGTTTCTACAATTGCCTCCCTTATTTACTGTAGTTCTATTTTACCGTTAATTGTTGTCTTTTAAATCCTGTACATTTAGTGGTTTGATATATTCCATGTGCACCAACAGAAATAGAGCTTCATCTGTTAGTATTATGCTTCAGTTAGCTCACGTACAACAGTCCTAACATTCTGGACTAGATCAGCACCAGTATAATATGTTGTATTTATTAGAAAACATAGACTGAGGTGGTGAACACCGCTACTGTATCATGTATTCCAATTAAATGATAATGTAGCAAGGACAAAATGAGATTACTAACTTAAACCAATGTTTTTGGTTCAGTTCAAAACTGTAGTAAACATACAAATCCCTCTGCCGGGTAACCAAAGCCTTTAACTGTGTCACTGTGAGGTTTACTACTAAAGTTGCCATGGCACACTATCAAAGTCTCCAGGGTGGAAGATTTTACAGATTACAGCTCGATTGTCAGTGGTGTCTGTGTATGAAAACATTTGTGCGTGTTGACTTCTGTCGCAGGGATCTGTGTTGCTCTGCTGAGGTGAAAGGTGCTGAATCCAAAACCTCTCACCGCCTCCACCATCTGTTCAGCCCACACTGAGTGCGACCGCACTGATCTCCAGTCAGCAAGTGACTGTTTAGCCACAACGACAGGCTCCACCGAATAAAATGAGCAAGGCCACGCGTAAGACGTGGAAACACAGCTGAGTTCATATAGTGCCACAAACTCCCACATACTGACAGCATCAAGATATACAAGAAATTTATACAAAGCCACCTGTGTTGTTCTTTTAAACTCTGACTGTGACTGATATCATCCAGGAATGTTTAGATTTACCATTTTTAAGAGGTTGCAGCAACAGATTTATTTGTGTGTATGTGTAATTCGTACTGGGGGAGAATGTATTTCTCATTAAAAAAAACAAACAAAAAAAAAAAACACTCAGAAATGAAACATGTTGCGATCAGGTACTGAATAATTGAATTTAATTATTTAAGAACTTCCAGTGTATTGATCGTGGTGCAGCACACACACAGAAGATGAAAAGGGAGCGGGGGAAATGAAAATGCGACACAAGTCAATTTATCTTCAAAACAATCCTTACAGACCAATCAATTCCTACAATAATGAACTTGTGTCTGATGACGTTTTTTCTCGTTTTAAATATATGATGATGCAATGCGTGGTATTCTATCGCAGGTCTTGCTGATGTCGAATTTGCTTCCGAATTTAATCTCAGAGGAACAAGAAACGCAGATGGAGCTTACGGATGAATGTGCGACAGTCGATCATGTCGAACCGTGCTTCATTACTTTAATCATTTTGGGTTTGGGGCTGCACAAGTTAAGTCTATCATCTCACATGCAAGAGATATGAAAAAGATTACCACTCATTCCAATAGAGAATCCATCACATGAATCATAGTAATCAAAAGATGGTAAAATCCTAATTTGCATTCTCGACACTTACGAAGTAAATGTGAAAATCACAGGGATTTCTAGTGGGTAGTAGTGTGTGGGACTTCAACATTGAAACTAGCATCAAAGAGAAGGTGTATCATATAGTGTGAAAGGCCCAGGACAACAAAGAGAAACTATACTATTATTTTATAAAGTACACTTCCCCTTAAATTGGAAATATGAATATTAAAAGAAATGTCTCTCCAGGAGGTGAACCAGCTATACAAAAGCTATCAGTGGGTACGTGCTTGTGTGTCCGTGCTTATGCATAACTATATGCATTTATGAAGGACACTGAAGGTTGTGTCATCCCCACTAAATTACATACAGTATGCATCCCACAAAAATCTAGTGTGGTCTCCCTTTGCTCATTAGTATTCCCTTCAAGTCCGTACAAATGCATTGTCAGAGGTGATTAAATAGCCCGCTGTCTTTTACAGTCAACAACACACCCATGGGCTTCACTCTCAGTGGTAGTTAGAGGTGAACACAGTGCAGGAGGAAGAGTCCGGTGAGTTTTCACTGCTTCTGACGCCACGTGTTGTGGGAGAGTCAGCAGACATATTGAGAGCAGAGTATAACTTCTCTGCAGGGTACCTCGTGGTTTATGTTCATTGTTTAGCACTTTCAATCCCTGTGTGGGAGGAATCAGCATTAGCATACAAGTGGCTCCTCATCAGTTCCCACAATCTGACACAAATTACAGTCTCTGATTGAAGGATGCTGGAGGAGAATGTGATCAAAATCCCTTGAGAATGCATACTGGCTGGAGCTGAAATTGCTGCGATGCATTTAAAGATGCAGGAGAAATAGGTTGCATGTGCATGTATGATCCGTAAGGAAAATCCTACTCAATGCCACCAATTTAGAAATCAAACAGCATACTCTTCAAACGCAGTTGAATTCACCACTCGGGCACTGATGGGGAATATGTGATAATGCTCGTAAGAGACGCACTTATCAAATCAATTTGAATTGCTGGCTCAGTGAGTGGATAGTCGTCTCGCTCCTCTGTGGTTCTTCTCACAAAGAGGCACAGAGCCGGTGCACACATGTCAACAATCACCAACCCGAATTTTCAAAACCACTTTGCCTCCATTCTTCCACCTACTTATGCATTAATATTTGCATAATGCATACAAACACACACATATACAAGTATATTTTTTTATGGATACTCAATGCACCATCCACATTCCTTCATAATGGATGAATAACAAGAGCATTATGGTAAGATTTTTTTTTTTTGTTGTTGTTGTCTTTCTTCCATGATTTCTTTGCTCTATTTCCAATTCCTCTTCATTCTGCTTCTGTAAATCTCCCCTTTACTGCCAGTACTTAAGAAACAGATCTCACTGCAGCCCCTCCTCCCTCCTGGTCATTTTTACGCCCAGGCAGTAGCAGCGAGCTTTGTTGTTGTGTTATGCAAGACGCCTCATTGTGGCTGGGATATTTCACTGCTCGCTGGCCACAGTGTCAGTGCTTGTGTCACTACACTCCATCACTGTAACAAACTGGAGAATTGGGGTGCGGGATGCAGTCTCCGCTGTGGGAGAGGCTACCAAGTGCATGTGAACATAATAATTTATAGTCACAGTGAGGTTTACATCAGGGCGAAGCTGATGTCTTCTTCCTCTTCCGTAGAGAAAACATTGACAGAGAGGTTGTCTGCTGTGAAACTGGGGTGGACGGAGATGTAATTAGCGCGAGTGTCTATCTCACCGGTTTGGTAATTGCTTACAACCCCTCAGGCAGTTTAAACAAAGGAAGCTTATTATTCAACTTTTGAGCAGATTGCACCCTATTACAACGGCAGAAGACAATATCTTCCATGGTGTGGAGGCCATTCTCCTTGGGAAGTAAACCATAAAATAATCAGGCAGAGCTGCCTGTTGACTGATTTTTTTTTTTTTTTTTTAAACTCAAGCAAGGCCAAAGCACAAGTAAATGAGCATGAAAATATTTACTGTACATGTTTAAAAAAGCATGTGATGACTTGGTAATGCTGCATGTCTTCAATATAGAGAACATTTTTATGTGTCTCCAAAAGTTTAAAAAAAAAAAAACACACCCACAAGGTGCTTGTGGTATACTGTGGATATCCTGTGCCATGTTTTCATGAAGGAACAGAGAACAGCATCATACTTTCATTCAAGGACAATATCACATTCTTTCTGACACGCTCCCTCTCATACATTATCCATGTGAGCAGTTGGAAGCTAAAAAAGCTTGAAAATTGTCCGTGACTTGCATCAAATAAGCAGCGCCTGATGCTCGGCTGTTTTCAAACAATTCTCTGGTGCAATTCTGGATTCAGACCTGAACTTCAACAGCCACATAAAGACAATAACAAAATCAGTATTACATGTGAACAATATTACAAGAATCAAAGGATTTCTGACACAACACGATTCTGAGAAACTTGTTTGTGCTTTTATTTTCAGTAGGTTGGATTATTGTAACGATGTGTTTACAGGCCTCAGTAAAAATCTGTCAGACATCTGCAGCTCATCCAGAATGCTGCAGCTAGAGATCTCATCAACACCAAGAGGGTGGAGCACATTACACCTGAGCTCCAATCCCTGCACTGGCTGCCTGTGTGTGAACGGATCGACTTCAAAATCCTACTTCTGGTCTATAAAGCTTTAAATGGTCTTGTGCCTAAAAATATCTCAGATTTACTAGTAGAATATAAAACCTCCAGACCTCTGAGGTCCTCGGGAAGAGGTTTATTCAGTGATCCTAGGGTCAGAAACAAACAAGGTGATGCAGCTTTTAGTTCCTACGCTCTACACCAGTGAAACAAACTTCCGGAACACCTCAAGACTGCTGACACACTCACTTCCTTTAAATCAGGACTTAAAACATTCTGATTTGCACAGGCATTTGAATAAACAATAGATTGCATATTCACTAAATGTATCTCTAAAAATTCCTATTAAACTATTTATTCTACTTCTTTTGCTGTTTTTAAAACATCATGCTGTTTTTAAATCATTAATTTTAAAGCCTTAATGTATTTCTTTGATTGATATATTTCTTATAACTTCATAAAGTTTATCTGTACTTCTTTTAACTTCCTTTATTTGTAGTTGTAACATCGAGTATAGATTTCACAGTATTCGCACATCTCAACAGAAAGCACTCATGTTCTGAAAGACTGCGTGTCACTGACTATCGATAAAGAAATTACAAACACAGGTTGAAATCATAGTAAGTGAAATCAAGGTCAGTTTCTGATTATTAAATCAGGAGCGGCAACAAAGACAGAAGTTCACTAAACTTGAAATAATCATTCAGGTTTATAAAGGAATTTGAATATTGTAACTGCTTATTTTGTTTTGACGTTTTAATGTAATACATTCATGGAGATTTTATTAAGTAATAAATGACAGTGGCTATGTTTACTTTACTTGGAACACTTTATTTTCATTTGTATTAGTGTTTTTAAAGCAGTCCCTCATAAAAAACATGCCTTCCTCTCGGCAACTGTTTTTTTGTTTCTCGTAACGTAGTGGGCAGGATAATAGTTTTCGAGTCCAAAGAAACCGCAACCCCCACAATCACGATAACAGACACAAAACAACGTTTAAATTTAAAAGAAGGCAGAGTTGCTGTGTTCATAATGATCAGAGTTAAAAGTTTTTATTGGATCTACAAATGATTGAAGCGAAGTTTTCTTTAGTGTAATGTGCCTCCAGATGACAAATAAACCACAAACTGCATATCTATGCTACAATGACTACTTAAGGGTTGCATCCCTCCACCAATAACCAAAGTCACTGTTGACTATAAAATACATCTGGACTCTTCGGTAGTAATATACGAAAGGGGAAAAGTGGCAATGTGGATAAGGTATGGTATTAGGTAGGCTTTCAAAAGATATTGCATATGATCCCAGTGAACTTCACTTTTGAACTTGCCAGAGCTTTTTTGAGTTCACAATGTGAGAAAGAATTCTGAAAACATTCTGTAGATTTGTCTTCATTGAAAGTCGAACAAACAAATAAGCATGAGAATACTTGTGACTTTTAATTACATCACATCATATTTTTTTATCAACAATTAATGTGGAAAAATATGAAAATTCCACATGCTTTTTCTTTTTTTCTGTAGATTTTCTGCAGATTTATGCCCTATGCACATATGTATGAACAGATTTATTGACATTTCCCCTGACATATGAGGCCTCTGGCCTTCAGCTGCCACTGTGCAGAGGCAGGAAGTCTAACGTCAAGACAGTAAATGAGCTACAAACCTCATAAAATTATTCATTTCAGCCAGCGTGGTCCGACTGTACACCTGCATCTTAAAATCATCTTAAAATACAAAATTGTAGTGTGTTGGATTTTGTTGGATACTAACAAATAGTATTTCTTAATTAGCTGCATTTCTACACATGTAGACATGAAGGTAATAGACAGTTTTGACTTCACAGGGATATATTCATCCATCTGTTGGCCTATTGGTTTACTCTATTGGTATTCGCAAAATATTTTGTCATCAGCATGGGAAATATCACAAGGCTGACTTGCTGGCCATTTCTCTCACTCTATCTGTTTCTGAACACAAATATCAAACCTGTCAATCACATTAACTCCTGTTTATTGTGTCATTTTCATCCGTGGTCCTACCCATTAATCTGCCCACGAATTGAGTTTGGGGGTGTCAAACTCATTGTAGTTCAGTGGCCATTCAGCCCAACTTGATTACAATCAAACCTTAAATGTGAGTATAACCCTTGAATGAATGCCAACAACTTTCTCAACGTTTATTGAGAAAATGGGAAAGGTTTTGGTGTCCAACCGGCCAATGTTCCATAAGTATTTCTGAACCTTTGAAATGACCACAGGCTGCAGCTTAAGATTTTGTAGCATGCAGCTATTCCGCCCACAAGTTATTATAAGGAAGTGCCCAGAATTGTGAATTGTTGGCACTGAAACCACTTGGCATATTAGTCCATTGAATTGCTCTGACACGGGTGAATGAAAACATCTCCTTTGCAGCAACAGTCCACCATTGCAGGAAAACCTTGGATTTTCAGCATTCATGAAAAGGACATTTGAATGAGAATTCATAACGTGTTTAAGTGCCACAGCATTACCAGCAGTATGTACTGTATGTAGTGTATCAATTCCTGGTTAAGTGTTTCTGCTTGGCAGCAGAGGCCTGATGTCCTCTTTAATGAGATTTAACCTTGAAAAGATAAAAAATGCTTACCTGGTCGAGGAGCTGGTTGTACAGTTCGTGACAGTTGTCGAAGATGTATTTATATGTCGAGTCCAGACATGCTTTACAACAGTCCTTCACCACCATGCTGGCTCGCGGTGGACTCTGAAGTTCTTGTACCTGCACACATGTATGAGTACACAAGTGATTAAAATTCATGAGGTATGCTTTTGGGGGTTACACCTTCTACATGGTATCAAACCACATACACAGCATACAAATTGCCTGAAATTAACACCACAAACCAAAGTCAGGACACTTGCACTGTCGGCATTAGTTTGTACCAACCATGATGTAATGATATCAACTTGCAAGTTTGAAACATTTATACCAACACGCCACTTCCTTGTAGGAGAAGGCAAGCTAGTTACATGTATTATGTATACTGAAATTGGCATATGGACAGACTGTCATTTAGTAGGAATGTGAGCAGTGTTTGGTATCGTAAAACTGAAGCTGTAGTATTTGAGCAGTGATGCATACTGTATACACAGTAAGCCTCAGCATGGTCATGACATAGAGTGAAGGCTTTAGTAACCTAAAGTGACAGTTTTCATTCCTTTGCTCACAGCTGCCATCTTTGCTATGCTTCAGTGCTCCGGTTCTACAACCCGGATACAGCCTGGTTCTTCATATAGCGAGACAGGTACTTCATATTGTGAGGGCAGGACAGTTGGTGGGGGATGGGGGAGGGATCAAGGTAGCACTGGGAGCATTATAAACATCCTGGTTTATGATAAAGTACAGGCCACTGCATTACACAAAGTCAGCTGAGCCGCATTAGTATGAATTCGTGCAATAATAAATTGTCTGGAAATGAATAAGTGGTGTTCCATGAGACAGGTTTTCAGAAAATATGACTTTGAATGAATTAAAATCAATCTGCCTTTGGATTTATGTTTGAATGTTGAGAGATTAATGTCTGTGACCATTGTGAAGGTGTCTGAGTCACTCAGTCAAGGTTCTTCAGTGACAAAGAAAATAACTCAGATAGCAACAGAGGTTAATACAGATTGCAAGAAGTAATTAGTAAATATTTAATGCTGTGTTAGTTTCTCTAATATGCTCTGAAATTGAAAGTCATACTTTCTAACTCTGAATGTTGCCATGACAACCTACATACTTGTTCTCACATACATACATGCATGCACGCATACACACATACACACACGTTACCTTCATTCTGAAGAAAGTGATGCTGGTCAACAAATCGACGGTAGACTTCAGATCCTGCAGACGCTCTGGGTTTCCAGCAGGGAAATTATCCTATAGCAGGAAAAAAGGAAATTATATAAAGAACGAGTCCGTCTGTTTTGCAGGTCTTTTGTCTTCATACCTCCAACTACCACGTCACCATGCTAAGGCCACAACAATGAAATTGATTACAGAGCAATGTCCAGCAATCATAACAAAATGACTGTCTGTCTAATCGTTTAGTGGACAAGGGAGGTCTCTGCTGATGAAAAGCTCCATTTCAGGGCCATGAAGCCATCAGATGGTGCAGAGCACCATGACGGGGTGAATAAAAAAAGCTTTGACAGCTCTGAGGAAAGGCACTGCTCTCCCATACATTACCCTACACCTCCAACTCTTTCAGTACTCTAATAAAATTTTGCTTGTTTTCTACCCTCCTCAGCCTTGTCAATAAATGTGCACTGGAGATTCCAGAAAACCGAGCCAAATCTTTATAGCTGCCTGCAGGCTTGACAGCACAACCACAAGGGAGATCTATCTGAGATCAAGGCCCATCAGCAGAGGCAAACTCTCTTGATATCTTTAAGACATGAGCAGTGTAGAGAGTGAGTTGGTCGATAATTCAAGATGCCCAGTTTACGAAGAAGTTGTAAAGTACACAAAAGAGGCGGCTGAGTTTTCCGAAAACAATTGTTCAGCAAAACTTAGGATTGGGTAGAAAAACATCTATATGTGGACAGATAGCAATCTATAAACATCTGTGTACATCCACCAAATTCACGACTGATAGAAGTCAATTTTAGTATTAGAAGTCTCGTCCCCAATAAACGAACAGCCTCCAGGCAAACAAGCTTGACACTCATTCTGCATCAGCAATGTGGATCAGTTGTACTATATTTGGCGGCTGACATCAAAAATCAACCACATGAAGCCATAGTTTTTTTTCTTCTTTGCCTCAGATAAAATGTTGTTTGCTTCATTTCCTTTTGCATAAACAATTCCGTTTGGGGAGTATTCCATCGTTTGTTTTTAGGAGACAAACTACATTCAGTTTATTTTTTTAAATGTGACTTAAGAGGATTGAGCTCAATCTCTCACACTGTCCCCTCTGCCAGTCTCACAACATCCCATCATGGAGCCCGTTAGTGCCATCACTTAATTTTTTTCCCCTCTCTTCTAGAGCAAGCAAATCATACAATAGCTATTCACAAGCAATAGGTCGCCTGAGGACAAGTGCAATCATCTATTAATTCTTATGAAACAAACTCGCTGCAACCTTTAATGTTTCCATTGGATTTTGCCATAGTGCCACAATGACAGTTCAATATCTGTACGAATACTTCAGCTTCTGGTATAAGAACTGGAACTTTTATAGAAGCAACACTAATTGAGACTACTGTGTGAGTGTAAGCAGTGATTTTGAAAACTAAAGGGAATCCACATGGGCTCTTGCATTCCTCCAGTCATGACAAACTACTCTGTGCGTTCTTGCATTTTACAAAGAGAGTGGCATTAACATCTTTATCTGAAAGAGGAAAATCACCTCAGAAAGAGCTGAAACTGCTCTCTCTAAAATAAAGGGCAGTTTCCACGACTGCCAGTCTGCCTTTTGCTGATAACAAGAGTCTGATCCATTGCCTTCTCATGAAATTAAACCATTCATTCAAATTGCACACAATAACATCTTATATCGTATTTCATACATTTAAATAGAGAGTGCTCCATAGTTTTGCATTTTGAGCATTTTAATTCCCGTAGCGAATTCTCTGACATCAAAAAGTAATCTAGCTGTATAATTATGGTGATTGAAGTCAAGTGATGTCAAGTACCAATTGACACTCACTTTGGCTGCAAAGGCAGCAACAGCAAATGAATGTGTACATTCAAAATATTGTGATCTCAACTACCAGTCTGTCCGGATGTTTGACAATCTGTTTTGACTGCAGATGGCAAGTGTTCACAGAAACACGTCAATTCCTCAATATGTACTGTATATACTAAAGGAATGGTAAAATGAATCAGATGAATTCAAAACGGCTTGATAAAAGTTTGAGTAGGCACTAGAACTAATAAACAGTTGATTGACAAACACAAAACATTGTATTTCAGCTTTACTTTCTCCCGCTGACAGACACGCCACAGAGATTCACCCACACTTGGGCTTAAAAGTCACTAATTAAACGCTGCAGCAAGTGCACCGCTGCGCTCGGAGTCAGACGCATTTACAAGCAACAACAAGAGTGAAGAGAACTTTGTTTAACCCTAGTACGATGCTGAAAACAGTAAAAACCGGGTCTCACTTCATCAGCAGAAAAACAAAAAAGAAAGGAAGGAGGAGAAAAACAGATTTATTGCCCAAAGCAGACAAGAAAACTAAAAACCCAAAGAATCAATCTCTGAGCCAGAAGTACAGACAAAATCAGCACTGACTCACAAAGATAACAGGAAGTTCATTATGAGATGAAACGAGGTCTCAGTGATGCTGATGAGCTTTAAGTTTGTTTTTTTTAAACAAGTCTACAATTAACATTATATTGGGCCCAATATAGAGAACCTGTGTAAGGTGTGCGTCACCAAAACGAAAAAGGTCAGGAGATTACTGAAGAAACAGGAAAAGTGCAAGATGTTTTCATGTTGTATGCAAAACACTGTACAGCTTTTGCTTAAAATTGACACAATTACTTTGAATGTCGCCGTGAGGGATTAAGTCACAATCACAACAGGATTTTATTTTGATCAGTGCAGATTAAAGGATCAAGCATCAGACAAAAAAAAGTTGCAGAACAAACACGAGGCAACAAGTAGAGCGGGTGAGTGCAGGTAATCATGTGGAACGAGAGATCAAAAGCAGTCATGCTCTGATGGGCGCCGGACCACAAGCTGCCACAGGAACACTGCACTGGTCACCCTGCAGTCCGAGAGAAAAGGTCTCCTACCTGGCTGGCTGTATGACCCACGACTACTGCTTTCACAAGGGATCGCATGCCATTTTAGATCTATATACACTTTTACATTATGGAAACAAGTAAAGATTTTATACGTTATCATCTAGTTTATCAGAAGGAGTTTTCAAGAGCAGAAACAGGCCATACATAGGGATGTTCGGACTGACTGGCTGAGACTGCTGCCACGACCGATCTCCGGATGAAAAGCAGGACATTGAGGAATTAGCAAAGATCTTCTAAACTCTGTACATAGAGTTACACCTACAGTGCAAGGACAAGTACAAATTTGAAGTTTTGTGCCTTTTCTATAACATCTCCACTGTTATTTGATTAATTTTGGCATGTGGGTTACTTATCTAATGTCCTCTGTGAAGGAGGATCCAAGCTTGTCTCCCCTACTTGGATATTCAAAATGTAGCCCGGGATTATACTAGTTCTGCTCTGGAACGAAACATGATTATCCTAAATATTTGCAACAGCAGATATAGTTTTTGTTCTCCAAACATTTTCTTACTCCAGAGCTTGTGAAATTATAATTTTGTGCATAATGTGAGGATGACAGACTGTCGTTAAACACTTCTGGAGCAGGCAAATGTTTGTCAGTTTATCATGTCAGGTTTTCTACTCAACCTTGCTGGCAACATCTCAGACTTATAATTTTTGTTGACTGTTTGATGCTTCATCAGTGTTAGCAGCATGATAAGTGAATATCATGCTATAGCATTTTGTTGTCAGTTACAATTACAGGTTAAAACAACAATACTTCACTGGCACAGACATTGAATGAGTCAACTTTCTTTGGAGGGAAGGGATTAATCCAAACTTTTTGTGGTGATAATCTTTAATTTCTACAATTAAATTGTGATAAAAAAATGTTAAAAAACCTATAAAAACAAGGTAACACTAACAAATATTTGATTAATCCTATACTTAATTGTAATGTAAAATAAAAATTGTTAATTGGGGTGAGACATAGCTGTATACCGGCAAATCCTCTGCAAGGTCGACAGCAGAAGCAAACACTGCCTCAAACAGGTCTGCCATGTCCATATTGCCAATCAATAAAATAATTCATCTGCATATAATATGGTTGGTTCAGCAGATCCAACTTCAAATGATGAGGGTCAGAAACCCTTCAAACCCTTCAGTGTGTGTGCGCTGCGCATTCATCTCACTGGCTGAAGTAGCGTGACGAAACACATGAAGCAGCAAACCAGTTGTTTGCATTAAGTAAGTTTCTCCTCAGGCTTGAAGTGGCATTTTAGGAGAACAGGACCAAACACCCAGCGGTGCTCACTGAACAAACATCACTTTATATCAAACCGCTCAAATATAAGCCAGCAGTCCTAATCCCTCACAGCGTGCTCTGAATACTGAGATTTTATGTTCGCCCCGGGAGAAACTTGCTGGGACAGCCCGGCTATACAAGGTGTCACCGTGTATCAGGACCGTTCGAGTAAAGTTGAAGAGGGAGAATTGCATATGTAGCAAAATGCAGAGTGGCAGCCGCACTCCGGCTCCCACTATGCTGATTCAAGACCTCTGTTTTACAAAAGCAAACTCAATCTCCCTCAGAATGCCATTATAGGGAAATCCATACGGCAAACGGGCGGAGCAGCCAGATCTGAATCTTATTACTGTCCGGTCGTGGCAGGCAGGCTCTGTGGGATGGGTTCAGAAAGTGAGAGAATGAAAGTGTGAGCATGAACCATGTGTGGCAGTGTGCATGAAGCACTGGTCTGTGTCAGGTTTGACAAGAGAGTAGCAGGGCAGTGCTGGTAGGTGAAGGCAATGTGATATTTGGTGACTTCTCGAGGCGAACGCAGACAGCTGGGCCCTCTGAAAATAATGGAGGCCATCTCTCCTTCACTTAACCGTTTCACTCCTTCTCTTGCTGCCCACCCATGCCTTTTATTCTTCATCTGTTTCTCTTCTCATGTCTTTCAAAATGCATTGTTTTCCCTTCAACCTCCTCCCTCTTTTTCTTACAAATCCCCACTCCTCCAAGTCTGCTTGTCTGCTTTTTCCGTTCACCTCTCTTTCCAAATCCTCTTTATCCTTCCTTCACCATTTGCAACTTCATTCTACGGTTCCCTGAATGTCCCTCTCCCTCTCTCTATCTACTTGCTTCAGCTCATCCCTCCTTTTCCCCCCCCTCTCTGTAGGCACACAGCCGTTTCTGCTGCTTGCAGGGTGTGTCCCTGTAATCAAACGTGGTTTCACACGGGGCACTGTGGCGAAGAACAGAGGAGCTGAAGCAATCTCCCACTCCACCACACGTTGTCTTTTGTGTCACATCAGATGTGAGAGGGTCATCTTTCAGCGACAGTTCACCGTCTCATGCCAACAGCTGTGAGGAAGTGTGGAGTCGTACAGGCACCTGCACACTTGGGAGTTTAAAATCTGGTTTGCGTGAAGCAAAGAGTGAGGGGAAAGACAGAGACACACTTGCATCATATACCTGGAGGTGAACACGATGATCAGTGTACATGCAGATATGAAGGGTGAGTCAAATGGGTGCTCAGCTGTGCATGTGAGCGTGTGGTGTTTAACGGGATTAGCTCTCCTGGGATTGTTTAGGAAGATTATGGGCTGTATGTCAGGATTTCAATTTGTCTGAGTAGGATGCAGCAGCACCTTTGCTGGCCTCAATGTGGCAAATCAACGATCAGTTTTCTCCATTTTACTATTTCTTGACCTGACATGATTGATTTGAAACTTCTGATTTAGTAGGAGGAAGGGTATGCATTTGAAGACAGTACTTGACATATAGCATAAAAATACAATCAAATGTGACAAAATGGTGAAAACAGTTTGTTTCAAACTGTTGTGACGGCTCCGTCTGAAAAGTCAGTAAAAAGAACTGAAAATGAATGAGGCTTTTCATTCAAAGACAATCACCAAACAATTGACTGTCAAGTATGAAGAGATGTAAGAATAGACCTACGAGTACTGGCTCCACTTATGCAATGTCGATGTACCTGCTATTAGGAGATAAACAATTGTTCTCAGCAGGTATGGAAGGCGAGGGGTGGAAAAAGGCTAATCCCTCATCATGCAGAATTAGCCAACATTGGGGCCGCGACCATGACCTCAAAAATGGAAAAAACACCATAAATTTGACTCAATGCCTCTATAAAACACCAATAACAACAACAGCTACCATGAACAGATGTTTATTACCGTGATGTTCGAGCGGACAGGTAACTGCTTTACCGTGTGACATCCTGTAAATAATTCGGTCTCGCCTGTGGATGCTTCACGGTGTTGTAAGTGACAAATTGGTGACAAATCTCTGATTCTGGGCAGTGCAACAAAACCATTGAAAGAGAGAGTAAGCATATTACAGCAATATAACAAACAATACATAAACTTATATGTTAATAACAATAGCCACATTCAAACCAACCAGAAGCTGTTGATGAAAATGGGAAGCACATCTCCCACCACACAGACTTTCGCAAAATGCCCTCAAGGTAAAGCCACCCAGGCTGCTAGGTGCTCAATACAATGTCTATTTATGAGACCACGGAGACCACTATTTCTGAAGATGCCGAAAGGCTTCCAGGGCATTGTGGGCCGAATAATGAAATTCATGGGCCTGGTTACACCAATTTCTGCACTCTGCAGAAAACTGCGAAGAAACCTGGATGATTATCATTCAAGTCCATCCATCTCTCTTATACCACTTCATCCAAATCAAGGTCGTGAGCCATGGAACCAATTCTGAGCCGACTGCGGGCGAAGGCAGAGTACGCTTTGGACAGGTTGACTGCTCATCACAGGCTAATACACAGAGACAGACCACACAATATGGCCATATTAGAGGGACATGTTAACCTCAAAAGCTTGTTTTTGCTCTGTAGTCATAAAAGGGAAGAGTTTGCACAGAGAGAACATGCAGGCTCACAGAAAGACGCCCAAACAGACTCAAACCAGGGCTAACCTCACTGTGAGAGGAGGGTGCTGCAACGCAGTGCCGCTCTCTTCAAACTTAAAGCAAGATCATCACATGTACAAGTGGATATATTTAAAACTTCAGCTTTTTAACAAGTAGCACTTCTTGCCTTTTGTCTGCTCATCTCCACAGCTTGTAGAAATATGTTGAAGAACACATACCATTAATGTTAGTCAGAAATTAGGGAACTTGAGTGTACCCAAGTGACATTATCAAATGTCATTCTTGGCATCCTTGATATCAGCTCTTTTACCATGACATTTACCTCATCTTGGTCTCTATATTTACACTTGACATAAATGTTCCCCCCTATGCATTTCAAACACAAACCCTAAACTGTGCTTAGAAAAAAAAAAAAAAAAAGAATCTGATAGGTCACCACAGTCAGAAGGCACACACTCGGCATTAACAATGAAGCATAACTGCATTGCAGTTTCTTACTACAAACACACAGGATGTAGAGTAATATAAAGAGAAGTGAATGCATCAAATGAACCAAATTATGTGGTACTATCACTAACGCTATGTCATTAAGGTGTTAACACAGACAGCTTTAAAAGGTATGAATGGTAAACATGGAATTGTCAGATATGTCAAATATTGTCAAATATGTGGATATCAGTTCCAATTTGTTAGCAACTGTATAGATGATCGTAATGGGAAGACATCACAGACACACAAATGAACATTTCATATGAACACAAAAGACGTGTAGTCAGGTTTGGTGGGATACTATACCTTAACAGACTATACATTAACAGACATTTGCAAATTTACTCTCAATTTAGCCAAAAGTGCTGCTTTCCTCACCCTGCCTCTAAACTGACAAGAGTCCCCACGAGACTGTATTCACTGTGATTGAAAAACACACCTGACACAAGTATTTGTACAGCACCGCCTATGAAACCTCAGCATCACAGTTCACGCTGACGTTAGACCAAAACAACACAATTTCATCATGCCTGGCATCTCAGCCCCACAACGATCCATGCTTAAACACAGGCTCAAGCCATCATATCACATATCCTAGTCCTTCAAATATATAGAGAAAGGTGTTCTTTAGCATATGCTGTCACCTGTCAGGTTTTGAGCTGCACAAAAACAGTAAAACAAGAACACAGACACATGCACAATATAAATGAAATATTCCACATACCCGATATTTGGAGAGGTCGATCCTCAGTGAGTTATGCAGCTGGTCCAGTAATTTGACAAATTTCTCCCTCTGTCAGGATCAGAAGTGAATAATTCAGTTGAGAGTGTCACCACACAAAAAGCATTGTGACTGAAAATTTATAACACAGTGTGTCCTGTAGCAAAGCCTCGCCTGCAGTGATTTATTTGCACTTCCGGAAACAAAATATAGTGCCGCACTCGGGCTTCGTGCCTGAAAATATTATTTGATGCCTTACAACATTAGCTTATTAAAAGTTTCAAATGGAAAACACTGGCAGACCTCAGTGATGTTGATGCTGATTTTGAATGCACGGTTTACGGTGGACAAATGACTGAGATTCATCCAAAAATATAGTATCGTCGCTAGTTTAGTACAGGAAACAAAGACTTGGACCTAATGTAACAGGGTCAATGGTTGCTGACC